>BJKM01000334.1:324821-364821 GCA_015082035.1 Chaenogobius annularis | reverse complement strand
TCGATAAATATTATAAAGCATAATATTTATCTAAATATTTTATCTAAAGTGTTTTCCTAAATCTCTTTAAATGTTTGTATCTTCTGTTATTCAGTACGTTAAGTTTACTCTAAAATCACAAGACATCATTTGATCATTGATCATTTATAACCAATGACCAAACAGGGCAGGACATTAGTGACAGAGGGTTTGAGCCTGTGACGCTAAAATACTCCTGAGCAGAGCAGAGTCATTAAGTCTGCCCGTTCACTCATTTAGCTCTTCTTCACTCTCTTTCCTTTTTCCCTCATCTCTGATTGTGTCACACCAAACATAGGTGTGTCCCCTTATGTCCTAAAGGGGTTCTGGTGCAGTGGGCGTGTCCTAAAGGGGTTCTGGTGGAGGTGGGCGTGTCCTAAAGGGGTTCTGGTGGAGGTGGGCGTGTCTTAAAGGGGTTCTGGTGGAGGTGGGCGTGTCTTAAAGGGGTTCTGGTGCAGGTGGGCGTGTCCTAAAGGGTTCTGGTGCAGGTGGGGCGGCGTCCTAAAGGGTTCTGGTGGAGGTGGGCGTGTCCTAAAGGGGTCTGGTGGAGTGGCGTGTCTTAAAGGGGTTCTGGTGGAGGTGGGCGTGTCTTAACCCTTTAAGACAGGTGGGTTCTGGTGCAAGTGGGGCATGTCTTAAAGGGTTCTTGTGCAGGTGGCGTGTCTTAAAGGGTTCTTGGTGAGCAGGTGGGCTTCCTAAAGGGGTTCTGTGCAGTGGGGGTCCTAAAGTGGGCTGGTGGTGGCGTGTCCTAAAGGGTTCTGGTGGAGGTGGGCGTGTCTTAAAGGGTTCTGTGGAGGTGGGCGTGTCTTAACCCTTTAAGACAGGTGGGTTCTGGTGCAAGGGGCATGTCTTAAAGGGTTCTGTGCAGGTGGGCGTGTCTTAAAGGGGTTCTGGTGCATTCTTGGTGGGCGTGTGTATCGAGTTGGTCGAGAGGTCGAATGTTATCTTTGCTTTCTCGTGTCAAAGCTGCTTTTCTTAAGGGAGCCTGGTCTGACTGCGGCGGGTGAAACGGACAGGGCGGTTTCCAGAGCCTTGGTCTGGACAGGGCACAGGGATGAGTCTGTCTACAGGAGGGAGGTGGACCGGCTGGTGTCCTGGTGCAGCGGTAACAGACTGGAGTTCAACGCCCAGAAGACAGTGGAGATGATCGTAGGACTTCAGGAAAGTCACAGCCCCCCCAGCCCCCCCTCATCATGGCAGACTCCACCATCACCACCGTGGACTCCTTCCGCTTCCTGGGCACCACCATCACCCAGGACCTCAAGTGGGAGCCCTCCATCAGCTCCCTCCTCAAGAAGGCCCAGCAGAGGATGTACTTTCTGCGGCAGCTGAGGAAAGCCAAGCTGCCAGTGCAGATGATGGTGCAGTTTTACACGGCCATCATTGAGTCCATCCTCACCTCCTCCATCACCATGTGTACGCTGGAGCCACAGCCAGGGACAAACAGAGACTACAGCGCCCTCTGCTGGAGCCACAAGCCAGGGACAAACAGAGACTACAGCGCATTGTGCGTTCTGCTGAGAAGGTGATCGGCTGCAGACTTCCATCTCTGCAGACCTGTACGTCTCCAGGGCTCTGGGACGAGCAGGTCGGATCACAGCTGACCCTTCTCACCCTGGACATGGTCTTTTTGAACCACTCCCCTCAGGCAGGAGGCTACGGTCCATCCGGACCAGAACCTCCCGCCACAAGAATAGTTTCTTTCCCTCTGCCGTTGGACTCAATGAAACACTTCTTTAAACTCCTCCCACTTTAACTGCAACTCTTCATCACTCACTGTCACTTTCTGCACTACAACTGTAAATTTAACTGTAATTGTTTGTACATAGTAATGCCTATTTTCATTTTCATTTTATACTATAGTAAATTTAAATTGTTTCTTAATGCACGCCCCTTTTGATTTCATATATGTTGTTTTTATTATTGCTCAGTGTTCACCTCACCTGACTCACCTGAGACGCCCACCAGCAGCACCAGTGTCCAGAGCAGAGAGGCAGGGGGCCCCCGGGAGCACAGGGCCCAGGGTCCAGCACTCCAGTCCACACACATCCCTGAAACACACACACAATGTTTTAATGCAAAGACACACGCGCACTGACACACGCACACTGACACAAGCACGCACACTGCACACACACGCGCACTGGACACACACACGCGCACTGACACACACACGCGCACTGACCGCACTGACACACGTGCACTGACACACGCACACTGACACACACACAACACTGACACACACACACTGCACACACACACGCGCACTGACACACACGCGCACTGACACACACACGCGCACTGACACACACGCACTGACACACAAGCACTGACGCACTAACACACGCGCACTGACACATGCACACTGAAACACACACGCGCACTGACACACACGCACTGACACACGCCACTGACGCACTGACACACGCCGCACTGACACATGCGCACTGACACACGCGCACTGACACGCGCACTGACGCACTGACACACGCGCACTGACACACGCGCACTGACACACGCACTGACACACGCACTGACACACGCGCACTGACACACGCGCACTGACACACGCGCACTGACACACGCGCACTGACACACACGCGCACTGACCACACGCGACTGACACACACGCGCACTGACACACACGCGCACTGACACACACGCGCACTGACACACACACGCACGACACACACGCGCACTGACACACACGCGCACTGCGACACACACGCGCACTGACACACGCGCACTGACACACGCGCACTCACACACGCACACTGACACACACTGACACACACACACACACACTGCACCACACACACACTGACACACACTGACACACACGCACTGACACACACGCACTGACGCGCACTGACACTGACACACGCGCACTGACACACGCGCACTGACGCACTGACACACGCGCACTGACACATGCACACTGAAAACACACACGCGCAATGACACACGCGCACTGACACACGCACACTGACACATGCACACTGAAACACACACACTGACACACACACGCACTGACAACACATGCACTGACACACACACGCGCACTGACACACACACGCGCACTGACGCACTGACACACGCGCACTGACGCACGCACACTGACACACACACACACATGACACACACACACTGACACACACGCGCACTGACACACACGCGCACTGACACACACGCGCACTGACACACACGCGCACTGACACACACGCGCATATGTGCATTGAAGTCACTTTATAAAGAGAGAGATCTGTGTTTCTGGAGAAAATATATTTAATAATCAGAATAAGAACTTGTTTGTCATGTTCACGACGTCTCACTTATGGCAGTCAACAGAAACCATAATTAAGACTAAACGTTTTTACCCCGATTCATTGGTTTAAGTGGTCTCTCTTTTTATATTAATGTGTTACACAAAACACATTAAAATTAGCTGGAATTTACAGTTAAAACCAAACTTAAGACACACACACGCGCACTGACGCACTGACACACGTGCACTGACACACGCACACTGACACACACACACACTGACACACAAACACTGACACACACGCGCACTGACACACACGAGCACTGACGCACTAACACACGCGCACTGACACGCGCATGCACACTGAAACACACACGCGCACTGACACACACGCACTGACACACGCGCACACTGACGCACTGACACACACACACTGCGCACTGACGACACACACGCGCGCACTGAACGCACTGACACACGCGCACTGACACACGCGCACACTGACACACACGCGCACTGACACACGCGCACTGACACACGCGCACTGACACACGACACTGCACACTGAACACGCACACGACACATGCGCACTGACACACGCACTGCACACGCGCACTGACACACGCACACTGACACACACTGACACACACACACTGACACACACGCGACACACACGACACGCACACTGACAACACACGCGACACTGACACTGACCACACGCGCACTGACACACACGCACTGCGCACTGACACACGCACACTGACACACGCGCACTGACGACACACGCGCACTGACGACGCACTGCACGCACACACGCACTGACACACGCGCACTGACACACACACACGCGCACTAACACTGCGCACACCACTGCGCACTGACACACGCGCACTGACACACACGTGCACTGACACACACACGCACTGACACACGCACTGATCACACACGCCTGCACTGACACACACGCCACACACTGACACACACACACACACACACACACACACTGACACACACACGCGCACTGACACACACGCACTGCACTGACACACACACGCGCACTGACACACGCGCACTGACGACACACACGCGCACTGACACACACGCACTGACACACACGCGCACTGACACACACGCGCACTGACACACGCGCGCACACTGACACTGACACACGCACACACTGACACACGCACACTGACACACACCACTGACACACACGTGCACTGCACACCACACACAACGCCACTGACACACACGCGCACTGACACAGCGCACACACACACGCGCACTGACACACACGCGCACTGACACACACGCGCGCACTGCACTGCACACGCACTTGACACACGCGCACTGACACAGCACACTACACACACGCGCACTGACACACACACGCACTGACACACGCGCACTGACACACACACTGCACGCGCACTGACACACGCGCACTGAGCACGCGCACTGACACACAACACACACGCACGCGCACACTGACGCACGCGCCACACCACGCGCACTGACACACACTGACACACACTGACACACGCACTGACACCACCGCAACTGACACACGCACACTGACACATTGCACACACTGAACACCACGGCACTGACACACACGCACTGACACACGCGCACTACACACGCGCACTGACACATGCACCACTGAAACACACACGCGCACTACACACGCTACACTGACACACGCCACTGACACACGCGCACTGACACACCGCACTGACACACACTCACGCACTGACACCACACGCACTGACACACAGCGCACTGACACAACGACGTGCACGGACACACCGCGCACTGACACAACACGCGCACTGACACACTCACGCGCACTGACACACACGCGCACTGACACTCACGCGCACTGACACACACGCACTGACACACGCTCACTGACACACGCGCACTGACACGCATTGATACTCACTCACTGACACACACGCACTGACACGCACACACGCACTGACACACACACTGACACACACGTGCTGACGAGCACTGACACACACCGCACAGACACACGCTCACTGACACGCGCGCACTGACACCCATTGACACACACACACTGACACACTCATGACACACACACACACACTGACTGACACACACGCGCACTGACACACACGCGCACTGACACACCGCGCACTGACACACACGCGCACTGACATACGCACTGACACTGACACACGCGCACTGACACACGCACACTGAAACACACACACTGACACACACACGCACTGACACACGCACGACACACGCACACTGACACACGCGCACTGACACACGCGCACTGACACACGCGCACTGACACGCTTGACACACACTCACTGACACACATGCACTGACACACATGCACTGACACACACGCGCACTGACACACGCGCACTGACAAGCACTGACACGCGTACTGACACACACACGCACTGACACGCTCACTGACATGCATTGACACACACCACACACTGACACACTCAGACACACACACACACTGACACACACTCACTGACACACACGCGCACTGACACACACGCCACACAAACGCGCACTGACACACACGATGACACGCGCACTGACACACGCGCATTGACACACACTCACTGAACGCGCGCACTGACACGCGCATTGACACACACTCACTGACACACACGCACTGAACACACACGCACTGACACACGCTCACTGACGCGCGCAGTGACGCGCACACTGACACACACACGCACACTGACATGCGCACTGACACACGCACTGACACGCGCACTGACACACTGACACACACACGCACTGACACACACGCGCACTGACACACGCGACACAACGCGCACTGACAGCATTGACACACACACACACTGACACACACGCACTGACACACGCGCACTGACACACGCGCATTGACACACACGCACTGACACACACGCACTGACACACACGCACTGACACACACGCACTGACACACACGCACTAACGCGCGCACTGACACGCACTGACACATGCGCTGACACACACACGCACTGACACACACGCGCGCTGACACACACTGACACACACACACTGACACACACACACACACACACACACACACACTGACACACACACGCGCACTGACACACACTCAATGACATACACTCAATGACACACACTCAATGACACCACGCGCACTGACACGCGCACCGACACACACACACACTGACACACGCACTGACACACCTAGACACGCACGCGCACACACACGCAGACACACTGACACACGCAGACACACGCACTGACACACACACGCACACACGCACTGACACACACACACACTCGCACTGACACACAGACACACACACGCACTGACACACGCACTGACACACGCAGACACACGCAGACACACACACACGCAGCACACACACGCACACACACACGCAGACACACACACGCAGACACACACACGCAGACACACACACGCAGACACACGCAGACACGCGCACTGACACACGCACACACGCACACCTCAGGGCAGGTGCCGCTCTGACCTGCTGTAGTGTAGAGCCGCGCCTTCTCTACGTGTGTGTTCCCCACGCCCTCCAACAGAAGTCCACACTACCCGCTCTTGTACCCGCTCTTGTACCCGCTGTGTACCCACTTGCGTACCCGCTGTACCTGCTGCTGCTGTTCTTCTCTTCCTCCTCAGTTCCTCATCAGGCGCCTGTCACGGGACTGTACCGGGGACAGGGACCGCCCCAAGCAGGGACTCACGGACGACCAGAGGCCACAGCTTCGCTCACACACCGTGGACACGCATCCGGAGCGAGCCCGGCACCACGGACCCCAGGAACCGACACTACACAAACTGTCCCACACTGCTGACCAGCGGTGACCAGCGGTGACCAGCCCCAGAGTTTACGGAAGTGTTTGTCTTCTTTGAGCTGTTGTGTCGGCGAGGGGAGCACTGCTGCCGTCCTCTGGGGGAAGTGGGAATCGGGACCAGAAAACAGCCCACGGAGCCGCCCCATCACCTAGCAACCATGACTCGCCTCCTATGCTAACGCCACGCAAATTACGCACATGGATGTATTAAAAAGAGCGCGCACCAAGAATAAAATATTCTTACTTTGAGCTCAAGAGATTAGATTGATCTCGCCCAAATCTTTTGTCTAAAACTAAATATCATGTTCAGCTCTCGTAAGATATAATAATTACCAATGTTCCTGTGATAACTGTCAAAATGATCTAGAAGTGAAATGAAATATGCCTTGTTAATTTCAGAATGGGATTTTATAAGAGAATACATGAAAGGTAATATGTGCATTGAAGTCACTTTATAAAGAGAGAGATCTGTGTTTCTGGAGAAAATATATTTAATAATCAGAATAGAACTTGTTTGTCATGTTCACGACGTCTCACTTGTGGCAGTCAACAGAAACCATAATTAAGACTAAACGTTTTTACCCCGATTCATTGGTTTAAGTGGTCTCTTTTTATATTAATGTGTTACACAAAACACATTAAAATTAGCTGGAATTTACAGTTAAAACCAAACTTCTTTTCCAGTTTTGGGAGCGTTATGCCCTTATTTTATGACACCACTTGTGCGTGTACTTACATGTTTCCTCCGCTGTTGGGGGGCGCTGTTTCGTTCCGCCTGTTTTAAAAACATCTGACTAGCGCAGCGCAGTGCATTGTGGGATATATAAGGCCGCGAAGTGTGCATTTGCATGGCCTTCATTCACGGCCAATCTCCACATCGCCGCATTCGTGGGCTGCATGAAATGGGACAGCCTTGTCGCGCAGGAAGTGATGCAACCGGCCTTCAAATGTAGCCTTCGGAGCGTGCAGACCCGGAATTCAGACACAGCCAATATGGTTCTATAAAAGTGCTGTGTGGTTCCGATTCGCTCCACAAGGCGGCAGTAATCCGAATCGCCAGCCAAGCCAAAGAGGAAAAGCGTCCGGGTCGTGACCGCGCATGCGCCCTGCTTCTCTGCCCGGTGCTGTCGAACGGAATACGTCCGTGGTGGTTCGGTCCAGCCCAGTATGTCTGTGGTCAGCGCGGTCCGCCCGTGCAGCCTGCTCAACCGGTGAGAGCCCGTACACGCGTGCACGCGTGCACACACAGACACACACACACACACACACACACAGACGGACACAAACTGAAACACACGCAGACAGGCAGACACACAGACACAGAAACACGCACAGAAACACGCACAGAAACACGCACAGAAACACACATGCAGAGACACACACAGACGCAGACAGACAGACGCACGCAGACAGACAGACGCACGCAGACAGACGGACGCACGCAGACAGACGGACGCACGCAGACAGACGCACGCAGACAGACAGACAGACGCACGCAGACAGACAGACGCACGCAGACAGACGCAGGCAGGCAGACACAGGCAGGCAGACACAAACTTCACCCAAGTGCTATTAAAATAGTTTTTGTTAATCAAACAAAGCAAGACTTCAATCAAAATGTACATTTGTTATTTTGATGTAAAACCCATTTTGTCTGTAAGTCCCCGATCAAGATGTGTAAAATTCTGTAAATATTCACATGCCTTTCGAGATACAAAACAACAAATTGATTTATGGAATGAATAATTGCTAGAACCAACCCAGCTTCTTCTGCCCTAATATGCTATTTTATGGTCCAGGGCCCTGGCGGTGTCCCAGGCCTGCTCGCTCCACACACACACGGCCCAGCTGAGCTCCAACAGAACCAGTGTGGTGCGCTGTGGGAGGCAGGTGTACGAGAGGAGCTTCCCTGTGCTGCTGCTGCGGCCCGACGGATCCACGGTGCACGTCCGCTACAGAGAGCCACGACGTCTCCTCGTGGTCTGTCTGTGAGCCTGTCTGTGAGCCTGTCTGTGAGCCTGTCTGTGAGCCTGTCTGTGAGCCTGTCTGTGAGCCTGTCTGTGAGCCTGTCTGTGACTGTGACCTTGTCTGCGTCTGTGAGCCTGTCTGTAAGCCTGTTTACGTGTGTGACCCTGTCTGTGACCCTGTCTGCGATTCTGTCACTGTCTGTAACCCTGTGTGCGTCCCTGACCCTGTGTGCGTCCCTGACCCTGTCTGCGTCCCTGACCCTGTCTGCGTCCCTGACCCTGTCTGCGTCCCTGACCCTGTCTGCGTCCCTGACCCTGTCTGCGTCCCTGACCCTGTCTGCGTCTCTGACCCTGTCTGCGAGCTTGTCTGCATGTCTTTAAGCCTGTGTCTGTGACACTATCTTCGTGTGTGAGCCTGTCTGTGAGCCTGCCTAAGTCATTCAGCCCTGATTAGTATTGTATGGTACCATTCCACATATGTTGTGGTGGTCCTCCAGATGCCTGTTGACGTGTCCACGCTGTCTGAGGAGGAGCGCAGGTCCAGACAGAAGAGGAGAGAGGTGAAGAGGAGCACCCAGAGTCCCCCAGCAGAGGAGTACCAAGACCACTTTAGAGCGGACCAGTACACACGCTTCTGGAAGAAGAAATAACAGAACATTTTTTAATTTGTCAATAAATTCCCTATACATTTGTCTTTGTATACGTCTTTTATGTATTAAAAAAGGGCTATAATCTGAATACTTTTTTTGTTTTAAGATTTATAAACTAAAATATATACAGAACAACAACCAGGGAGAATAAATCAAAAGAAAACACAAAAATATTGCGACTTAACATAAACCCAAACAAATTCACGGCCTATTTAAATTAAAATAAGAGTTCCATTTGCTCCAAAGTCGGTCAAATGTGTCCAATTCAATTTTTCCATCGGTTTAATATCAGTCACAATCTCAGTCCAGTGATTGTGTCATCAATTTCTTTGTGATGGCCTTTTTTCCTGCTGCCAAAGTATATTCCAAAGGTATCCATTTCTTGTACCCATGGCAGGAGTCCTGAGGCCCAAATACAGAGTTCTGAAGTCCATTGGGATGGTGATGTCATAAATTGGGCGCAAGGCTTTGTTGATCTCAGTCCAAAACTTGTGAACAACAGGACACTCCCAAAACACATGATAGTGGTTTGCCTCCTGCTGCCACAGCCTCTCCAACAGTCTGCATTTCCCTGTGTGTAATGGGCACTTTGACATGGGGTTATAAAGAAGCAAGACACATTTTTCCAACAGAATTCCCTCCAAACATGTGATTTTGTGGTTTTCCAATGAGATGTACATATATTTTCCCACTCTTCATCAGCCAGAACAAAGTGACCCTCTCTTTCCCATTTACCCTTAATGTAATCAGTAGAGTGAGTGCCCAACAGTTTAGATAGTAGCATGTCGGTGTAATCCCTCATTTGTCCAGGAGTGTTCAGTTGTAGTCATCTGGACTCTGTTTTAGAAAAAAACGAAACGTTTCGACTCTCATCCAAGAGTCATTCTCAATCAGTGAAACAAGTCTGAGAACTCCTGTTTATATCCTACTCTGTGAGAGCCCTGCCCACAGGGCGGGACCTCCTTCTAATGGCCCATTGAAACTGGGATGGGCCTATTGTTCTGTAGTTCCCTGCCTCACCTTGAGTGCCTATTTAGCATCAGAATGCCGAAGGTTTGAAGGAGGAGTTAAGGAGGCCATCTTTGTTAAAAAAGAGAATCCTTCCTTAAATCGTAATGGAGGTTTAAGATTCAACCTTCCAGTTGTTTATAATGGTCTGCTGAAACCATGGAGACGCCCGAGGCATTCGGATGCTAAACAGGCACTTCCCTTGAAAGTTCAGATTTATATGCTTTACTGAATATTTAAGTCAAAAGGCTATGATGGTCATCATAACTCCTTATTTGTAAATACCAATAAAAGTCCTGTTTCTCTAGTCAGGGGTGTCCAAACTTTTTTCACAGAGGGCCGCATTTTGAAACTTATATGGAGCAGAGGGCAACAGACAACCCGACAATGAAGTGAATCATTCAAAATTTTTCATTTGACATAGTTTCGACGGGCCTCCACACCTTTAACAAGACTTGGAACATTAATTTTAGGTTGGTATAACATCACAATGCTTGAATTTGTCCAATTTTACAGTTAAAAAGTACTACTTTTGTTCTTTTGGACCAACTTAGCAGGAAGCCGGAGGGCCAAAAAAAAAATGGTCTGAGGGCTGCATTTGGCCCCCAGGCCGTCGTTTGGACATGCCTGCTCAAAGCCAAAGGATTCTTTCAACTCATCAAAGCTCTTCAGATGATTCTCCTTTACAATCTGGTGAAAGACCTTTATACCTTTTGTTGTCCAGACTTTAAATCTTGAGTCTGTGCTGTTAGCTGTGACATTTTGATCATAAACCAACCAGATTAAGATTTTAACTACTTTAGTTTAGTTTGTATGTTTTGATCAGCTCCTTCCATGTTGCAAGAAAGGACTTCACTCAGGGGGTCTCCACCTCCCCCAAATGACTCCACCGTCTGTCATCTGCCAGTAAGGCCTGCACAGGAACCCCCGGCACAACTTCAATCTCAATGTACTTCCTGGGCAAAACATTCATTTTTATAGTTTCAATCCTTTGAATTAGACTTCAGTAGGGTATAAGGTTACATTTTTCAAGGTCTTTTTCTTATAGTAATAAAAAGAGGGGTATAATTTTTCTCCATAATTGTTAGGTCTCTATGGAGGACCACACCTAAATATCTAAGCGATTCCGTTTTCCATTTTAACGGGTAAGTCTTTTTAAAGGTCAGAGAGGGATGTCAGAATGAAATAATTGAAGTCTTTTGTACATTTAATTTGTATCCAGACATTGGACTGATTTCTTGTAAAAAATTTCCTACAATATATATGGAAGATGGGTGGTGAGCCAGAATAAATCTTTTGGAGGGCCTGATAGATCGACAGATTGAGAATGATTCTTGGATGAGAGTCTCGGTTAAAAAGCAAAACAAAAATACTGTCCAGATGACCTCCAACTGAAGCTTTTTCAACATCCATTTTGGACCTGGTTAAGCCCCAGCCACTGAGTTAGGCCTACATGAAGAGCCATTGTAGTTCACCACAGCCCCACCCAAAATCCAAACAAATGATGGTGTGTGGAGTCGTGATGGGCAAAGAGAAGCTTCGTGAACAAATGAAGCCTCTCAACAGTCAGCACAAAGCTTCATCAAAAAAAGCCATCTAGTGGGAATTTCAATGTTTTTGCTAATAACATAAAGACTATTTTCACGTTTTCTACCAGTTTTTATGAACTCATGTTGATCATAACAAGAATATGTAAAACAATTATTTAAATGTTTCTGTGCACAAGATAAACTGAATTTAAAATGTCTCACAAACCGAAGCCTTGCTCACGTGACTTCATTTCGACTCCGCCGCTGGGGGCGCTGCAGCCACACTGTTAAACGCCTTTTCCGGTCGCTTCTCCCTCGCTGCCGTCCTTCCGGTTTGACCGCCATTACAGACAGCAGGTACGTTTCTGCCCCTCTGATAGTTCACTTACAATCCTTCTTCTATCTTTGCAATCTTTTACATTCTTTTTGTGTGACGTGAGGAGTAGATACGCGTGGCCTCATTGCGTCCTATGTGAGCAGTATGGGTGACGTTAGACTGTAGATGAGGCCCCCGGAGCCCCGTACTGACCCTCTTGTCTCTCACAGATATGGCTATCCGCTACCCTATGGCCGTGGGCCTGAACAAGGGCCACCCGGTCACCAAGAACGTGTCCGCTCCAAAGCACAGCCGCCGCCGTGGGGTAAGTGTTTGTGACCAGACCTGGGGGCCCCTGTAACACATGCAGGACGCTAATGTTGTGCTTTCATTCATCACGTCCGTGACGTGTGTCGGGACAGTCTCTTGTAAACATGGCCGTGTCGTCCCTGGAGACACTGTTGTGGTGCAGACCACTCTGATGTTTGCAAACGTTCTTAGCTTTATCACTTAGTTCACACATTTCAATACAACTGTAATACTTATGTAGAAATGTGTAGCGTCTGAAAGTCCAAAGTTGAGTCTCAACATTGGGATGTATCAGGCTGTACTGTCCCCTACACTGACGGCTTCAGAATGGGCCCCTAGGTTTCAGCCATGCACAGGAGACCCTGCAGCCACATCCAATCACTAATAAACTCCTCGCCTGCTGTGCTGACACTGAACCCCCCCCCCCAGCTCCTAAAGGCCTCAGCAGTTGAGATGTCACACTGTCTTAGTTATTTGTGCTGATGGGGAATTGTAGATCTCGACCCTGTCGCCCCGTCCCGTAGACCCCTGTTTGAACCAGTCTTCTCACTCATGTCTCTGTTGCAGCGTCTGACCAAACACAGTAAGTTTGTGCGGGACATGATCCGTGAGGTGTGTGGCTTCGCCCCCTACGAGAGGAGGGCCATGGAGCTGCTCAAGGTGTCCAAGGACAAGAGGGCGCTCAAGTTCATCAAGAAGAGGGTTAGTGCACTCAACACACTGCAGTGGGGTACAACCAGTGTCCTTATGGTGTAAACATGAGTGAAGACCAGGCGTCCCCTCGGGACATTTGTCCAATTCTGCGCTAAGCTTGTTAAATGTTTGTTGCACTGGAACACTGAGGGTCAAAAACTTCATTTAAAACATTTTGGAAAGAGCTGCAAAAAGTATTAAACAAGAGACCCTTTTTTTTTTATGTTTGAAAACAAGTGCATAACTAAACAGGTTTTCTTGACAATGAATCCAAAATGTAACAGGCCCTTTTTAATGACTGGGTAAAACCAAACCTGAATATAAATGTTTTCATTCTGATTGATCTGGTGCTCATTTTAAAGTGTTTTAGGACACGGATCGATCCTTGGCCAAAAAGATGTATATTGACGTCATTGGGTCCTGAGGCTCTCTTGGGCACCAGTATGTGAGCGGAGAGAGCCAAGGGCCTCGCGCTGCTCGTTTCACTGTCCACAGCACCAACATAAAAGTATCTGAAGCTAAACTCAAATAGAATTGTGTTGAATCATATTGCCGCGGAGCTGTTTGTGTGGTCTGGGGCGCTTAAACTGAAAGCCTGGGTCAGTCCTGGGTTAGGGTTCTCCTTCTGGTCCTGATGAGTCCTTTGTGCTTTCAGATTGGAACTCACATCCGCGCCAAGAGAAAGCGTGAGGAGCTGACCAATGTCCTGGCAGCCATGAGGAAAGCTGCTGCCAAGAAAGATTAAATGTGTGAATAAAGCTCCAAAGAATGACTTGTCTTTTTGTTCCAAAATGAAACCTTTTAATTTTATTGCACTTAAAGTGCATCTCCATGAAACCGTGAGGTGTGGCTTTAAACATGCAAAATATTGACAAAGCAGTAATTTTTCCTGCCTTGAAATCACTTGCCCCTAAAAAAAAAAAAAATTACTACAGCGATCAGAAGGATGACATGTTTAATATTCACAACAGTTTAATGTCAAAAGTAATTCTCAAATTACAATGAACAAACATTGGACTGAAAGTCAGACGGGCCAGGCTCTGCGCCATCTGCAAGTCTCAGTTTGACTGATCAGGGGTCAGTTGGTGAGCGGTCAGGCGTTGTTGATAACGATGAGCGCGGGGCAGTGGCTGTGGATACTCTCTGGGGGGACATCAGACTGAGTGGGTTTGACCAGGACCCTGCAGCTGCTCAGGTCGTACACTCCAGCGCTGTAGAAGGCGGCTCGCAGGGGCAGACACAACACCTCCTCTGGGCCCAGCACCACGCAGAACTGGCTCTTCCCCACCCAGGAGAAGAGTGCGCACGGATCGGCCGCCTCACTGCACACAACAGACTGTCAGGACCAGCATGTAACGCCCTCCCATAGAGCAGGGCGGAGCCAATAACCCGTATGCAAATGCTCTCAAAGGAGTGTTCCTCACCCAGAGGCTCGGTGCTGCAGCTCCACGCTGACATGTGCCTCGCTCACTGATACGTTGGTAAGGGTAAGACACACGCGCACCACGCACATGCTGTGGACACATGTGGCAGTTAGGGGGCGCTAGAGACAGCTCCTGGTGTAATGGGCTCGACACACGACATTCATCGCAGTAGGTTTCAAATGGAACACGTGGTCAGCTTCAGGTCACACGCCGCTCCGTAAAGTTAAAGGGAATTCTGTACTTTTATCAAGGGGTGAATAGTCACAAGGTGTTTGCATGAAATGACTGAAATAGTTTTATTGACTCGAAAGAAAAGGCTGACCATGGGCCACTTTCTTTCATAAACAGACCCCAGTAGTAGTTTCGTGAAATGTAAGATGTAAATTGGACACAAGCGAGTATTTTCATGTTGATTCTGAATCAGCGCAGCCCTGTCAGCTCATTGCTTTGTCTAAGGCTACGTTCACAATGCAGGTCAAATCCGATTTTCTTTTGGCCCATATGTGACCTGTATCCGATTTTTCCTGGACAGTGTGAAAAGCACACATCCGATATTTTCAAATCCCAGGCCTTTCATATGTGGAAATGAATCCGATATGTATCTGTACTTTTAGAATGCGACTCCAGTTTGAACGCTCACGCCCAGATCCGACCTGAACGTCATCGATAGCCACATTTCAGGGATGAACGTCATCGATAGGCCACATTTCAGGGATTAAACGTCACAATTCTGAGTCAAAGTGGAGGAAAAGGTCAGAAAAAGGTCAAAAAAAAGGAGCCAAAAACCGTCAGTGGAAGAAGTGTGTGAACTAATCAATAAACGAGGTGACAAATCAATTCAGGCAAAAACAGAGGGTTCGTAACGTAACGTAATCAAACATTTGCAAAAATGACTTCTTTATGAGTAAAAGTATTGTAGGAGTCGGCCGAGTGAGGATTAAGTGCCCCTGCCTTCAATAAATAGCCTTTGTGCGAAATGTAATGAAACTAAGGACATCGATAAAAGGAGCGACGCCGCCCCGCATGACGCCGCCCCGCGATGATGCGGCCCCCCCGATGATGCGGCCGCCCCCCGATGATGCGGCCCCCCCGCCGCCCCCCATGATGGCGCCCCCATGATGCCCCCGATGATGCGGCCGCCCCCCGATTGATGCGGCCGCCCCCCGATGATGCGGCCGCCCCCCCGATGATGCGGCCGCCCCCCGATGATGCGGCCGCCCTCCGATGCGGCCAGGTAACGTGCGCGCTACATGTGACATTGTGTTCTTTTGTGCGCATGCGGGACACATCGGGCTGCAGTCCGTTCACACCAGACACAAACGGCAATTGCATTTTTGTAGTGTGAATGTAGCCTTAGAAACTCTGATTGGCTGTAGTTTTGGTGACGAAGTTGAAAATGTTTCTACTTTCAGGATGGCGTTGCAGTCCCACATGTGTCGACGGGCACCAGTGCGAGGATGTCACGAGAACTGCTTTCGCTTGTCGCAAAGAGGATCACCACGAAGGTTCCTATGGACATGAACTGAGGCGCTCTCCGTGTGTCGAGCCCAAAAGTCTACCATCTTTGGGTGGTGCCTTGCGTCGTTACATACCAGTCTCAGAGGGTTTGAATGGCACTGACCTGCTGGAGCTAAAGGCGTGCTGCTGTGGCTCTGGGGGTAGCTCAGGTTCGTCCGGACAAGCTCACTGAAGTCCAGTTTAGGGACCGCAGGCGGAGAGGGCCGGCTCAGAGCGGAATTTGAGCAGCACCATGTCTGCAGTGTCCAGCTGAAACACAGGGCAGTGCAATACACTCAGCTGGACAAGAAGAGCAAGAGGTGCACGAGGAGTCTGGGTTTAAATACTTTTTGTATTTAACTTTAAGTGTGCCAAGATACACCAAACAAATAAAGTCGTAAAACAATGGTAACACTCTAAAATAGGTCAATACACGTCCCCAAGAAGAATGTAACTAATGTCTTCTTCATGAAGGACAAACCCTCATGTCCTGATCAGGGAAAGCCAACATGTGTGTGCGTATGTGGTGCCTACGTTCTGCGGCTCAGGTGACTTCTGCCCCACATTCTGAAGGGCCACGTGGAGCTGCCCCTCCAGGATCAGCTGCTTGTTGTCCTCCACCACAAAGGCCTGTGGACAAAGACCACAACAGGGGTAAGACCATAGTTCTCCTCCTTCCAAACATGTAATCTCCTAACATTTATGGTCTAATGTCCAAACCTCTAAACCTCTTGCTGCTCCTCCCCTTCCTCCGCCGTGGGCCTTACCTTCCAGATGACGATGATGTGGAGGTCCAGCTCAGTGGGAGCGTGCTCCACAGGACTCTGGGTCTCACAGCAGCGGAAGAAGAAGTCCCCACAAGGAGTGGCCGAGCTGACCACCTGCACACAGAGTGACCCACAGTGTGACCCACAGAGTGACACAGTGACACAGTGACGCACGCACACAGTGACACACGTGCACACAGTGACGCGCGCGCGCACACAGTGACACGCGCGACACGCGCGCACGCACAGTGACACGCGCGCACGCACAGTGACACGCGCGCACGCACAGTGACACGCGCGCACGCACAGTGACACGCGCGCACGCACGCGCACGCACAGTGACACACGCGCACGCACAAGTGACACACGCGCACGCACAGTACACACGCGCACACAGTGACACACACAGTGACACACAGTCACACACGCACACAGTGACACACGCACACAGTGACACACGCACACAGTGACACACACAGTGACACACACAGTCAGTGACACACACACACAGTGACACACACACACAGTGACACACACACACAGTGACACACACACACACAGTGACACACACACAGTGTGACACACACACAGTGTGACACAAGAGTGAAAAACAGCAAATCAAGACAAAGTGATTTTACCCTTTCATTGGCCAGGTTCAGGTCTGCAAAAGTGTATTTGTCTGCTGCGTCTAGGAGACACACACACAGGGATTTTGAGTGTGTATGCTGGAGGTGTGGACAGGTATTTATCACACTTTGACACTCTCATATCATGGACACTTTTATCATTAGATCAACACGGTTTAAAATTCAGCTAGCGTTCAAATAAGTCAAGGTTAGACAACTAATTACTATGGTTAAGGTAAGGTCTATATGTTCCCCACAACGTATGTATTCACCTGAGGCTGCTGCAATCACACCGCCAACCTGTGTGGATCTGCCCGCTCTAACAAGTGTGCGTCTGTGCGTGCGCGTCTGTGCGTGCGCGTCTGTGCGTGCGTGCGTGCCTGTGCACGAGCGCCTGTGCGTGCGCGCCTGTGTGCCTGTGCGTGCGTGCCTGTGCGTGCCTGTGCGTGCCTGTGTGCGTGCCTGTGCGTGCCTGTGCGTGCCTGTGCGTGCCTGTGCGCGCCTGTGCGCCTGTGCGCCTGTGCGCCTGTGCGTGCATGGTCGTACCCGGAGGAACTCTGCACGGCTCCGCCCTGAAGCACAGCTTGGCCCTCTCTCTGCTGCTGAGACGCCACTCTGGCAGGAACACAAGAGGTCAAAGTTCAGGCTCATACACAGTCATACAGTAGAACAGTATGTAAAAACAGACCTTTGTGGTGCGGGGGGTTGATGCAGGTCTGCAGGCACCAGCGCTGAGCGCAGCTCGACACCTGGACGATGTGGAACTCCCTCACCCCAGCTTCACTCTGAAACACAACACAGTCTGACAGCCCCATTCCATATCTGCTGCGCCACAGAATGTCGTGCAGGGCTGCGGAGCACCGAGGAGCTCAAGAGCATGCACGGAGAGTTGAGTTTGTGAAATAAAAGTTCTTACTTCAAACCAAAGCCATTTATACTAAAGCCGGACTGAAGATAACTCCAGTGTTTTCTGGGAGCTCATCTTATACATGTTTTTTCTCCACCACAAGGGTTACGCTTTAAACTGTTACCCAAGAGTCTTCTCCTGTCGGTGTTTTGGCAGCATAAACTGAAAGTTAAGAGCCTACTGAGTCAATCTATCAAAGCAACAATTTGTAAAAACATCAATTCAATAACGACAAAGCTGTCTCTACTTCTGTCACGAGCCGCAGAGAATGGAACTTTTTATTTTCTGTGCTGCAAAAGCAGCTGTCAGAACTAATGGGATCAGCTCTGATGTTTCTCTCGAACCCGAGGAACAAGGCAAGGGCGGCCACTGTACCCACTGTTATTTGCAATGGTGATACAACAGAGACACTAACATACCTTAACTTAAAAATAGGTGAAAATGAATAAAAAAAATCTATTTATATGCCGATGACATTCTTTTATATATAACGGACCCAGAAAACTAAATTTTATGTTTACAAAAAACAATTCAATTCTCAGGGTACAAGATGAATGATCCAAACCAAACGCTGCTCTCGTACACATGACCATGTACTCTTCATTGGACTCCAGAAGGCTTCAAATACTTGAGGTCGATTTCATTTTTTTTTTTTCAAATGTTACCTTGTTACTTATCAGCAGAATTCTTCAAGTCACTGAACAGACTGCCTACAACATTTTCTGGAACTACAAAAGACCTAGACCCCGTCTTTTGACATTAATGAAACCACAAGCTCTTGGGGGCATGGATCTCCCCAACTTACAATATTATTTCTGATCAGCTCAGACAAGAAATCTAATAACCTGGATCTTGAAGACAGGAATCTAAGTGGATAGATATTGAAGCAGAAACCTCCAAACCACGGCCCCTTGGATCTTTTCTCTTCATTTATCGATTTGAAAAGTTTTTTTGTTGTTGTTTTTTTAAACATAGAAGCAGAAAGCTGAACAGAAGGAATTTGTATGTTCTGACTGAAATGTTTATCAAGGCTAATACATTTGTACTTTCAAGGGGAATAATATCTAAATTATATCAATTGAAACGAAGAGTGGGAAAATGTGTGTACTTGGAGGGAAAATCCTGATAGGGAAAATAATTCACTTAGTTAATGCTGTGCATTACTAAATGTGTTGACGCAAACCAACTATGTGAAAAAGACTAATGAAAAAAGAAAGAAAAAAACAATTAGTCTGATCAAAATTAAGTAAGTGCGGAGTGTATTTAAATCCGGATGTTATTCTTTTCTGTATGGTGCGTTCTGAACTGTGGAGCTGTTGGAGGCCGGCGGAGCCATGGCGGAGCCATGGCGGAGCCTGCGCAGCGCATACACAGGAAGTGGAACTGCCTTCACTCACTTCAACGGCTGCGTAAGAACTGCAGTGTGTGGTACAGCGCTACAGAGCATGATGTGGACTCAACCTGTGAGCCCTCGTGCACACACACAAACGCACACATACACACGCGCAGTACATGCACTCACCAGGGTTTATGTTCTCCACATCCACAAACACCAGCGTTCCACTGGGCACAGGCTGAAGCAGCTCCGGCTGTAGTGGCTCAGGTAGGGTGGGGCTGAGGGCGGGGCTGAGGGCGTGGCTGGCTGAGGCCGTCACACTGAGGGAGCGGCTGGAGCAGATGAAGACAGAGTGGCGCAGAACCCTGTGGCTGAAGGGCAACAGTGACAACAATCTCCTAAACTGCACTGACGATGGATGGTCAAATCAAACGTGCACAGTTCAGACAGGTTTACCTGATTTTGCCTCCTTTCTCTGTGCTTTCATAGTAGAACAGGAAGTTGATTTCATGCACGCCTTCTTTATCGGGGCCCCGGAGCCACAGAGGCAGCTGCATGGACTGGCCTGGCCTGAGCACGCCTCCTTCAATGGGGATAGAGATGACTGAGGAGGGCTGGAGGAAGTCCTGGGCTGACACCAGCACATGTGGCTGCTGCGGCTCTCCAGTCACAGTCTTGTAGGCGGAGCAGTTCTCAGCAGAGCCAGGGGTCATTGGGGTCAGCGGGCTGCTGCTAGTGGAGCCGAAGGTGAAGAAAGTGGGGTGAGTGGACACCACCCTGAGGCTGCACAGCCCCACGGAACTCATGTTACAGAACTCTATGTACGCCTTCCGGATCTCTCCACAGAGCAGAGCTGAGGGGAACTGCAGAAAGAACACCTAAGGAACAAAACGGACATTATGCCCAGAAGCGACTCCAACAGGAGCGACAGTAGACACCACACTCCAGATAACGTCACCTCCAGTAAAGGCATGGGAGCTGTGACAATGGGGTGCAGCCGCTCATCTCGTCCATGACACACAGACATCTTGTCCTCTTTGGTCTGGTTCAGACGTGGGCCCTGGATCTTCAGCTCCTGCCTGCCGTGCACCAGCAGCATGTCCCCTGCACACACAGCACAGTCAGTGGCTTTACAAGCAGAGAGAACAGGGTTTCTCCCCTACGCTGGGTAGGGGGGGCTTCTTATTTGATTGGTACTGTGTCTAATGTTGGAAAATAAGGGACGTATACATGTGACACCAATGTCATGTCCAGCATATAAAGAGATGAAAGGGGGTTTGTGGGTCCTCCCCCAGGACATTTTGTATTAAAGAGGCCATTTCCTGCATTTTGTTGGGTTTTAGAATGTTTTTTTCTCCCAAAACCCCAACTGCTCTTTTACCGTGATGCTGGCAGTAGCAGTCCGAAGTTAACATGCAACAATTCAGCAAAGCAAAGGTAGAAACATTTTCACGGAAAATATATATATTTTGCATGTTCCATGTTTTATCAGCTGACGCTATTGGCATTTCCTAGACACCGTAAACGTTGCTGTTCCCATAGTCTGACTACTCTGCATGTAGAGGTTGTCCCCTGCAGAAAGAGTTAAAACTGGAGGTCCAGTACCTTCAGCAGAGTCTCCAGCCGCAGACAGACTGTAGCCCATCCCCGTCACACTGAGTTGCCCCGTCCGCCGCGGCACCAGCTTCAGCCGAGCCTGCCACACACAAGCACACAAGTGTTCACCTGTCTGTCCGAGCGGCGCGTCCGAGCGGCGCGTCCGAGCGGCGCGTCCGAGCGGCGCGTCCGAGCGGCGCGTCCGAGCGGCGCGCACACCATCTCCACTGTCTCGCTCACCACTTTCGTCTCCTCTGGCCCCAGGGCAAAGTCTGCGATCACCTCGTTTGTCATCACCTCCTCGGCCTGTCCGGAAGAAGAGCACAAATATCCAATTGTAAACTCACACCAATGTTATGATGAGGGAGGCGGGGAACAGAATAAATACTGTGGTGGGATATTGATCCTTTGTGTTGCTTTTTAAGATCTCATGCATATTAATGAGGCAACACTGAAGACCCAAAGTTCTGCACTTATACTGGTGCTGGAAAGTAACAAAGTACAAAAGTAAAAGAACTACACTTGGGTATCATTTTTTTTGTGTGTAACACTTTACTTACTTTTACTTTGCACACTGCTAGCCATACTTATGAAAGAAGGAATCTCTCACACACTGTCTTCCTTGCAGCACCAGGGATTTTATTTACAATACTGCAACGTTTCGGCCCGTGGACTTCGTCAGGCAATTGGTTATTTGTGGATGAGAAGCCATCTTAAATATGTGGCGGTAGTAGTCCGCCACAGGATGCTCTCATAAAGGCTCATGCAGCAAAAACTTGCCCATACATAGTTGCTTTGAGTGACAGCCCACAAGTAAACATATCATAACAAAAATATATACATATATAAATGTGGAGCATAAAGTATATATATGTGAAATGGATCTAGACCAAACTGCTATATATACATTTCATTATTTACACCAAGGATTAGAGCTGTGCTGTGATCTTTTCCAGCAACATTTTACAAAATACACTTGAAATCATTTCATCATTAAGTCCCTTAGGTGCAAGGGTTTGAAGTGTTTCAATCCAATAAGCTCCTCTTTGTTTTGAAGCTTGTCGTGGTCCCTTCCTCTAGGAGGAGGACCAGCTCAACAAAATGTGCAGCCAGCAGGTACTCTGTCATCGCCGCGAATTGTGCTTTTGTGCTCATTCTTTGTTTTAGTTTTCTTGTAGTTTTCCCTATATATGCCAATCCATGAGGGCAGCAATGTAAGTGGACCACATGAGTGGATGCACCAGTTAAAATGTTCCTTATTGGTATTTTCATGCCACAGTGGGGGTGTTGGCAAAAGCTGGTTTTGAGGGTATTGTTGCATTGAGCACAATGGGTGTCAGAAGGGTCAGAGTGGGTGGGGCTTTAGGGCTGACATTGGCGGGTACTGTCAGGTTTTCCCCTAATGCCCATGAATACGGCAGGGTGTTTGAAGGTGTCGGAGAGCTCAGGATCTGAACTGTTCAGAATGTAGTTTCTCAAGAGCACGTTTTTTAAATCCATGTTGTAGGATAATCCTACAACCCTAACCCTTTCCCTTTGTGCAAACCTATTTTTCTTATCTTTAGTTATGTGATTGATGGGTACTTTTTTTTTTAGCAGGGTGGGATGACTAGACTAACAAGGAAAGTATTCCCACCTGTGTCCTTCCTATACAGTATAATGATGTAACGATAGTGCTTTCACATCAAGCATATCTCGGACTTTTACAGTGCTATATTGTAGTGTGAAAAACAGTCTGGGTTCAAAACTATTCAGCAAGATGACAAACTCATCCACTTCTTGAGGGCTTCCATTAAAAAGGCAAAATATGTAATCAATACATATTATACAATAAAACAAAAATGTTGGCAAATGGATTTGTGTCAGTGTTAAACACAATAAAAAACAAACAAATTAGCATAATTGTGTGCACAAACATGCTTTTGCCAGATACCTGTAAATAAAATGCATGCAAAGTAGTTTTATTTCATACCAAATTCAGTAGGATTCAAATTGAATTGTTCAGGAGGTCTGAATGTGCAGTTATTCACCTGTGAGTAACGCCCCAAAGCCTCCAAACTACTGATGAACGGGACAGGGTGATTTACAACCCATGAGTCCCACAATTTTAGCATTCTCTGACCCGCCACGCCAATGGCAGTTTGTACATGTTGTACAAAAGAATCAGAGGAGCTTTTCGTGATCCATGGTGCCAGCTGAGGGGGTCAGCTCAATGCCACTCCAGATCCTTTCAGGATTTTTACACACTTTTTATGTCCTGTTCAATCTGCAAAAAGTGTTTATGGATCGATTTGGTGTATTGGGACGGCAGGTGCTTTTAGCTTGTGGAGAGACCTGATTTTGAGACAAAAGAAAAAACTATTTATTTGGGGGAGTTCGCACTATGTCGGTGCACACCAGTGGGCCTTGTGCGTAACAGGCGCCTGTCAATTTCAGGTACGCGGCAGAATTTACATCTGCAATCCCCTGGCAGGGCTTATTCTTGTGTCTCAATCTCAACTTTAACATGTAACTTCTATAATTTGAAGCATTATGTCGAGAGACAAATCTCAAACTTGCCAATAGAACTTAATGTGGAGCCATGCTTAACCCGGCAGGCATCTTTCAGAGTCTTTCCAGTTTGACTTTGTAGACGACATAGGATTCCAAGGATTCTAGTGCTTCAAGGAAGACAGGGTTTCGAGAGTTATTTTTTTTCTACTTTCACTTCACTACATTTGAGAGTATGTATCTGCACTTTCTACTCTATTACATTTTCTTAACTGTATTTAAAAGTATGAAGTAATTTTTATGATTTGAGACAGCCTGAAATAGCATTGTTATGGAATCATCTCGCTTGAAGTTTCGGTTTTCTAATCCCGACTTTGAAAAGGGTAAAAACTGTGTGTTCTTCACACAGTAGAAAAAGATTCAGTTGTAGTCATCTGGACTCTGTTTTAGAAAAAACAAAACGTTTCTTCGTTCTTTGTTCTTCACACATTTACTTAAGTAGATGTTTATGTGATACTTTTACTTGAGTACTCGGTGGCAGAGGGGATAGCACACTATGCGGCTCTATGTGTACCAGCTGCAGCGTTTTGAGTTTGAACTGGCTCTAACAATTTGCTGCATGTCCTTCCCCGGTCTCATCTCTGTTCCACGCTAAACTAAAACATCCTTTTAAAATCCTGCTGTTGTCAAGGTGACAAATGACATCCACCTGAACACTGACGCGGGCAAAGCCTCAGTCTTAATTCTGTTAGATCTGAGTGCTGCTTTTGACACTGTCGATCATGGGACCCTCTTACAGAGACTAGAGGACTGGGTGGGCATCACTGGCACTGCGCTAAACTGGTTAAAGTCCTATCTGGAAGACAGGAAGTACTTTGTCGAAATTGGTAACTGTGTCTCAGACCAGATGCCCCTGACCTGTGGGGTTCCCCAAGGGTCAATCTTGGGACCCCTTCTGTTCAACCTCTACATGCTGCCGTTAGGTCAGTTGATACGCAGCGAAAATGTGTCCTATCATAATTATGCAGACGACACTGCGATCTATGTTTCACTGACGGCAGGTGAATATGGACCAGTGGATTCACTCTGTCACTGCATCCAACAGATCAGTGTGTGGATGCAAAACAACTTTCTCCAGCTGAACTCAGACAAGACTGAAATCATCGTCTTTGGCCCACAGAAACAAAGAGAAAGTGTTAGCAGTCACCTCCAGAGTCTCGCTCTAAAACCTACAAATCAAGTTAGAATCTGGCGGTAATAATGGACTCAGACTTGAATTTTAACAGCCACGTCAAATCAATAACATCTGCAGCCTTTTACCATCTAAAAACATTGCCAAAATCAAAAGTATAGTGTCTAAACCAGACTTGGAGAGACTTATCCATGTGTTTGTCTCTAGTAGATTAGACTACTGTAACGGCCTGCTCACTGGCCTCTCCAAACGAGCTGTAAAACAGCTGCAGTACATCCAGAACGCCGCTGCTCGGGTCCTGACTAGAACCAGGAAGTACGATCACATTAGTCCTGTGCTCAGGTCTCTGCACTGTCCCCTGTGGCTCAAGAAATAGACTTCAAAGCGGCTCTGCTTGTATACAAGTCTCTCCATGGCCTAGCACCAAAGTACATCTCGGACATGTTAGTGCCATATGAACCATCTCGGACTCTGAGGACCTCAGGGACCGGCCTCCTGCTGGTGCCCAGAGTCAGGACTAAACATGGGGATTCTGCGTTTCAGTTTTATGCAGCTAAAATCTGGAACAGTCTTCCTGAGGATGTGAGACAGGCCTCTAATCTGGCAATGTTCAAATCTAAGCTAAAAGCTTTGTTTGGCTGTGCATATGACTGAAATGATTTTCTTTGCGCGCTTCTCTTTTATGTCTTAAATTATTTGATGGCCTGAAAATGGCACCTTTAAATTTCTTTAAATTAAGAGGTATTTTTTTTAAGAGAAATTCTTTGAATAGTAGTTTTAGAATTGAAGACACAATTACATTTGAACATGTAAAAAATTCCGCTCGACACAATAGCCCATTGAGCCGGTGTCCAAGCGCAGCCGCATAGGGGGCCTGAGGAGAGGGTTAGAACACACGCTGGTTAGATTGTCAGTCGAAAGCTAAATCTAGGGAGGGGGCAGACAAGACCGGGTCCGTTGTTAAAGATACAAAAGCGCAAGAGAATCTTCGTAAAAGATACATGCGCTCTGTACAGACGTGTGCAGAGGCAGATAGCGCGAAAGAATCAATCTAAAAGCCTTGTGCCCATCCCGGAGACATCCGTTACGCTAGCAATGTCAAATAACTATTCCTGTTGTGTGAAGCACTTTGAATTGCCTCGTGTACGAATTGTGCTCTACAAATAAACTTGTCTTGCCTTGCCTAAAAATGTTATACTTTCACCACTGACTTTTACTCATCAGAAAGAAAAGAAAATATATAAATATATATAAATATACTGAAAGATTTGGGCTTCATTCTGAATCACCATACTAGTCTGGCCCATATTCTAGAGAAAAGTCATATCGTCCCATCCCAGTAGTGAGTACCAGAGCTGCAGGAGCGTCCTCGTTGGAGAGCACAGCCGAGTCTCCATCTGCGCTGAACCTCCAGAGCAGGGTGAGCTCTGACAGAGACAGCGCCACCTTCAGGGGGTTCCTCAGGACCACCTCCACAATGATGGGTTCTGCATATAGATATGATATCTGAGGGTCATGTGACAATCACATGCTCTGTGTGTAAGCGTACGTGCTACAGTTCTAAGGGGTTAAGAAGGTGATACGAGGTTAAAGGCAGCTCAACCTGCCTTCTCTTGTGTGTGCGTGTGTGACAACTGACCCTGCAGTACAGCCAGGGGGCGCCGCAGGTTGTCTGTCTGGCTGTGGAGGCAGTACTGAGTGGGTTGAAAAGCTGCAGGTGCAACCCCACGGTTTGCTGCAGACACCAGCTGCAGTTCCAGCTGACACCACATGGTGGCGTTGTCCTGGTCGTACTCCTGGTCCAAAGACACGTGTGTCGCCGCTTGCTTCTCTCCTACACACACACATACACACAAAATCATTTTGTTCTCTTCATGTGCCTAGAGTTTTTATTACGTGCGAGTTGGGGCTTTGACTGGTGTAGTGGCAGCAGGAGGAAATCAAAGCCCCAGTGAAAATGAGAGGCACAGATTGGCATCAGAACAACTGACACTAACAGATGTAGACATTACCTTCTGCAGGGCGGCGCTCAGGCCCGAAGTACACCCTGGTGGCAGAGCTCTGAATGCAGGGCAAAGGCAGGTCTGAGCAGGTCTCTGCTCCTTCCACACCACTCTGCTGAACACATACAGAGTTACACACCACTGAGCTAAATGTACAAATGTGTCATTCACTGATGCTGAGTTTAGGCCCCAGAATGGGCCTAGTCTAAGGCCCTAGCACACACCTTGAAGACATAGAGGTACTCCCGGAGAAAAGCCCCCTGTTGTGTGGCGGTCTGCTGGCTCTCCTTCTCCAGGATGACCCTGAAGGCCTCCACAGCTCTGTCCGCCTGCTGCAGTGTGAACGACTGCCGCCCGATGGTGAAGTTGATGTGGTCCTCGGCCAGAGACCAGCCGCGGCCCTGGTACACCTGCATGGCGTGGCAGTAACAACGCAGGGCGTGCCTCCTCTGAACAGACAGACGGGTTAGAACCACCTGCTTCAACAGGACTAGGACAACAGCACCATTACAAGTGCATTTGACCTCTTTAATTGTAAAGGCTTCTTTACCAAATATTAACACTGATTTTCTCAGGCGTTTCTCAGGCGTATTTTCAGCAACAACATACAAATACATTAAACCATAC
Organism: Chaenogobius annularis; assembly: GCA_015082035.1. Taxonomy (NCBI): domain Eukaryota; kingdom Metazoa; phylum Chordata; class Actinopteri; order Gobiiformes; family Gobiidae; genus Chaenogobius; species Chaenogobius annularis. Next base: position 336,737 of record BJKM01000334.1, on the reverse strand, counting down.
AATGTGATGATTTTTTTTTTAATTCTGTCTCTCACAGTGGACTTCCATGAACATAGTTCTTTACTGTACCATGGGGAAGCTCGTCTTGGTCTAATGACCTTCTGTTTTAAGGGAAATACGAATTTGAGCTCACCTGTCCAGCCTTACTGAAGCGGTGCCCGGCCAGGATCATGTGGAAAGCAAACTTGCGCACCATGGGGATCCTCATGTTGACGAAACAGTGAGCTGCCTGCTCCAGCAGCAGAGCACTGCGCAGATCCGAGTCCTGGAACACAGAGGGCCAGCAGGTCAACCAAAGCTTATTCGGTCTTGGCCTACTCTGACGTGTAACCTTTTTTTTACCAAGAATTATGAGGAGTATATGATTTATAGGGTGAAGATAATTAGTAGGGGTGTAAATCTTTAATTGTCTTCCAAACCTGCCGGAAGACGTTCAAGTGGAAATACTGAATGGACGGAGTTATCACAACACCAAACCCCCCAAAAAAGAAGAGTCAAAACAAATTGAGTTAGAGTGCGACTTGGAGCTTTTTCCTGGGTGTCTCCAGGGTTCACTTGGACACTGACCGTAACCTTGTCCTGAGGGCTCTTACCCTTCACAAGCTGTCCTGCTGACCTGACTAGTCTTCTTGCTAAACTCTACTGAGACCTTTGAGTTTTTACAATTTGTGTTGTTTTGTACCTGCTTAAGTGAACCCTCTGGGATAAGTTAAGTATTTGATTGATTGACCGAACATAAAGCTCCGTACCTCACTGGTCATCTTGATGAGCAGCGTGGCAGCCTCAGCGTATTTGCCCTGGCTCTTCAGTATCTCCACACTGAGCAACGTGCAGCGCTCAGCCAGCACCATGCTCCTGCACACACACACACACACGCACACGCACACGCATCAGTGAAAACAATATTGCACATTTAACATCAGCTACAGGAGTGTCTGTTGTTCATCACATGAAGAATGTTTTTAATGCAGCTCAATGCTCAAGCAGACACGTTTCTCACCCACTCTTCCTATTGGTCAGCCTTCACCTGCTCTGGGTGAGTGACAGGTGGATTTGATCACAAATTTCAAGTTTATTTGTATCACAAGTGACCAGTGCAAACATTTAAATCTACATAACAAGCCCAAAACATGGACCAGGATAGAGGCCTGAGCCCCCCCCTACACACACACACACACACACACACACACACACCTGCAAGTGTCCTTGTATGTCTGGATGGCCGTGTCCATGTAGTGTGCCGGGTATGGTCTGGGAGCTCCCGGCTGGAGGAAGGCCGAAACCGCAGCCATTTCCTGTCCACAGAGGGAGACAGAGGACCGTCAACAGAGGACAGACAGGACAAAGGGGAACACACTATGTTTACATGCAAAGAGAACTCTGAGTATGCTAAACAACCAAACTCAAGCCAGGCTCTAAAACAGTTTTTACCATTGAAGGAACATGACTAAACTAGGTCAATTTGATCAAATACTGATCTTGAAATGATTGTCCATTCATCTGTTTCGTCTCATCTGGACTTTTGTAATTCTCTTTTCACTTGTTTAAACAAATCCTCACTTAAATGCCTGCAATGAGTACAAAACGCTACTACAAACACACTATCACTCCAATTTTAGCTTCATTTCATTGGATTCTTAATCAATTCCTTTATCTTTTTTACAATTTTGTGCCCGTAGGCTTTAATGACAGGAAAGTTGTGTGAAATGGGGATGAGAGAGAGAGGCGGGCAGCAGGGCTTCTTCTCCAATTTCGTATTGATTTCAAAGTACTGTTCTTTTTGAGATAGAGAGAGATAGAGAGATTTGTCCTTTCAGGCTGTTGCCCCCAAACTATTTAATGTCCTGCCCAGGGCCCTCCGTATGGCAGACTGTGGATTCTTTTAAAAAGCAGCTAAAGAGGCCTTTATTTAGACAAGCTTTTAGTCGACCGATGGCTATATGTCTTAATTTTTTAATTGTACAATTAATTTGTACAATCAAAATTCAAAGAAACATCTCAAACATCTGATGTCAGATTTATATTCTACCTCAAATCTATCAAAAGAGAAATAAAACATTTCATTCATTTTAAAACCATCATTAGACTTTTGATATAAAATATAATGAATTGGTAAATTGTGAAAACAAACAGGATCTATTATACTCCATATGACATAAAAGTGTCGAAGGGGCAGAAACACTGAAGTTCTAGACCTTTTCTCAACCTGGACCTCAGTGAAAGTGAATTAGTTAACCCTGGTCTATATGACTGCTAAATTACAATAATGTAACTGCATTTTTGGTTAAGCATACGGTAATGAGAATACAGTAAGCAAAGAGCCAGTATGTTTTGTGCAGTTAAACGTAATTTTCCCTTTACATTTTGGCGTTTGCCCCTCCACATGCTTTGTACACACTGAGCAAAGAGCGTCTGGTTTTGGTCCTACACGCTGGTATATGCACGCTGTAAAAGAGGGCCATTGCGCGTACACCCGGCGCAGTCTTATCTGTCCGCACATGTTACAATGACAAACTCTTGAGTGTTGAATATACGAGAGGCTGATCTCACCAGTGCGCCCGCCGCGTACAGCATGGCCTGGTCTGACAGGAAGTCCTTCTTAGCAGTGTGGTAGCAGCTGTAGGCCAGCTCGTAGTGCTGCACCAGGAAGCATAGGTCAGCCATCTTACGGATCTGCAGCTCAGGGGCCTCTGGGGGGTACCTGCCATCAGGAAAACACACTTCATTCTAATCAGCTCAGCTCAGACTTAGCTGGAGAGCCCATCACATGTGTAGGGTTTGTACTTACAGGAGCCCACACGTGCTCTTGGGCTCAGCCACACTCTTCTCAGGGGCCTTACCTCCACCAAACCACTTCTTAGTGGCCGTAAAGAGGGAACGGCTCAGGCCCTTCCTGGACACGAGCTGTGGACACAGGTAAGCTCTCAGAACAGGAGGACAGGGGACAGGACACAGGAGGACAGGGGACAGGACGCAGGAGGACAGGACGCAGGAGGACAGGACGCAGGAGGACAGGAGGACAGGGAGCAGGAGGACAGGAGGACAGGGCGCAGGAGGACAGGGCGCAGGAGGACAGGGCGCAGGAGGAACAGGGGACAGGACGCAGGAGGACAGGGGACAGGACGCAGGATGACAGGGACAGGACGCAGGAGGACAGGGACAGGGCGCAGGAGGACAGGGGACAGGACGCGAGGACAGGACAGGGGACAGGAGGCGCAGGAGGACAGGGGACAGGACGCAGGAGGAACAGGGGACAGGGACGGCAGGAGGACAGGGGGAAAGGACGCAGGAGGACAGGACGCAGGAGGACAGGGGACAGGACGCAGGAGGACAGGGGACAGGACGCAGGAGGACAGGGGACAGGAGGACCGGAGCAGTAGGCTCACAGCAGATTGGGGGAAAGGCAGCAGGAGGCGGGGCGGTAGCCCTACAGGTCACAGGCCTACCTGGTCGTTGAGTTGCCGGATGTTCTTCTCGATGTGAGGCAGCAGGCCTCTGAAGGTAAATTCCTGAATGAACTGTCTGATGCGGTCGTGGTCATTGAGCGTGAGGCAGGTGCCATGGCCCCCAGGGGCCCCACTTGTGCTTTCTAATGCTCTCCTGCTGCTGTCACAGGTGCTCAGGCTTGGTAGGACCTCTGTATCCAGTCCCTGGTTCTGGCTGTCAGAGATTTCCCCTAGAAGCAGACCACAACATCTGATCTACTTCAGGCTGACACACACAGACCACAGACATAAGGAGAATTGTATTGGATTTTTAATCTCATTATCCTTTGTACGCAAAGACTTCAGAGCCAAAACGTGTGAGCTAACGAAGCTAACAAAGCTAGCATGCCTAGTGTAGACCGTTTCCTGTCCAGCCTAATGAGACTCTCACTTAAAGGTGACAGTGTTCAAAAAGATCAGAGCAAGTCAAAACTGTCTAATTCCTATTTCATAAAACTAAAACTGTTTTGCACATAGAGCTAGCAATGGACAACACAGGAGGTAGTGCCATGTGACTGAAGCTAATCTGCAATAGCTTCACCACCAATCCTCACGGCATGGATTTATGTAAAAACTGAACAGGTGAGGAATTCTCACCTTTTGACACTTCAAACTGGATTAATAACGTTGTTTTGTGTCATTGATTTGCGGGGAAAAATATGAATGAATAAAAAAACCAAATGAGAAGGCTAAAGTTTAACGTGATAACTTTACTAATATTAGAGAAACATATCTTTTTATTCTATTTCCCGTATTTGTATCCTTTTCCTGTGTCTGCCCCTGACACGGCGCTGTATTGGCTCTTGCAGAAGGGCTGCTTTAAGGATTGCATGTGTGCGGGGCCCGACCTGCGTCTGTCTGCTCTGGGGCCTCAGATGACACACTGGCTGATGTGGTGTCCCCGTCCTGCAGTCACACAGGAGTAAAGTCAGTCACTTGTATTGTGAGCAGATGCTGTGTGGTGGTGGGGCTCACCAGAGAGTGCAGGTAGCTCTTGTGCAGGTACTGACTCCAGGGGTCTGGGATCTGCTCCTCCTCCGAAGCCGCCTCTGTGCGAGAGTTGATTTTAAGCAGATAGCAGCCCTGCGTCCCGTATCTCTGCTTCATGTCCTCATACACAGTTTCCGCTCTGGAACACAAATGACATCTCCTCACATACACATCTACAGGGAGTCAACCCTTTTTCTGCCCAAACTCTGCCTGCACAGTGAACATCTGCCTATGGGAAATATGTCCTATAAAATTAGATTGGATATACATACAGTGAGGAAAAAGTATTTGAACACCCTGCAAGTTCTCCCACTTCATCGGAGGTGCATTCTGTGGGAGACAGAATCTAAAAAAATAATAATAATCCAGAAATTATTTTTAAATAACGTATTTGTATGTTATTGCTGCAAATAAGTATTTGAACACTTGAGGAAATCAGTCTTAATGTTTGGTACAAAAGCCTTTGTTTACAGTTACAGAGGTCAAACGTTTCCTGTAGTTCTTGACCAGGTCTGCACACACTGCAGCAGGATTTTGGCCCACTCCTCCACACAGTTCTCCTCTAGATCTGTCAGGTTTCGGGGCTGTTGCTGAGCAACACAGTTTCAGCTCCTGCCAAAGATTTTCTATTGGATTTAGGTCTGGAGACTGGCTAGGCCTCTCCAGAGCCTTGATATGCTTCTTACGGAGCCACTCCTTGGTTCTCCTGGCTGAGTGCTTTAGGTCATTGTCATGTTGGAACCCAGCCACGACCCGTCTTCAATGCTGTGACTGAGGGAAAAGGTTGTTGCCCAAAATCTCACAATACATGGCCCCATTCATGCTGTCCTTAATACAGTGCAATGGTCCTGCCCCCTGTGCAGAAAAGACCCCCAAAGCATGATGTTTCCACCCCCATGCTTCACAGTAGGGATGGTGTTCCTGGGATGGTCCTCGTCCTTCTTCCTCCAAACACGGCGAGTGGAGTTTACACCAAAAAGTTCTATTTCGTTCTCAGCTAACCACAGGACTTTCTCCCATGACTCTTCTGGATCATCCAGATGGTCATTGGCAAAACTTCAGACAGGCCTGGACATGCCAACTTAAGCAGGGGAACTTTCTCTGCAAGATGGTTCATATGGCACTAACATGTCCGAGATGTACTTTGGTGCTAGGCCATGGAGAGACTTATATAAAAGCAGAGCTGCTTTGAAGTCTCTTCTCTGAGCCACAGGGAGCCAGTGCAGAGACCTGAGACCCATCCGTCTGCTCTACTAACGAGAATTTACTTTGGCAGGTGGAGCACGTCTATATAAAAGCTAGGACAAACTGTGCCAGTATGAGCACAGGAATGTGATATTCAGATCTTCCTGTAAGTCAGCTCGTAGTTTAAGGCCGTTACCTAATTTTTGGGATTTCTGGGTTTTTATAGATGGTGGATAAAAAAGCTGCTGATGTATTTGATCTGACGTGGCTGTTAAAATTCAAAATCTACTGTACCCCCCAGATTTCCTAACTTGAATTTTTTAGAGCGAGTCCTGGAGGTGACAGTTAACACGTTCTCTTTGTTTCTGTAAAAGGTGATTTCAGTCATTGTCTGTTTTCATCCAGAAAGTGAGCTTGATCTGGATGCAGTGATTCGTGAGATCCAACCTGTCCAATTCACTGCCGTCAGTGAAACATAATCTGGTGTTGAATCGTCTACAAGGAAATTCATTCTCGCTGCGTATCAACTGACAACGGAATGCTAGAGGTTTGAAAGAAGGGGTCCCAGGATTGACCTTGGGCACCCCACAGTGTCAGGGCATCTGAACAGACACATTATCCAATTTTCGACAAAAGTACTTTCTGTCTTCCAGATAGGACTTTACAGTTAGGCGCAGATGCCATTGATGCCCACCCAGTCCTCTAGTCTTGTAAGAGGGTCCATGATCGACGTCAAAAGCAGCACTCAGATAAGAATCTACTGAGCTTAAGACCGCGCAGTCTTTCAGGAGGATGTCATTTTCAATTGACAAGAGCAGTTCAGTGCTTATGATGAGGTTAACTACTGGAAAACATCAAATGAGTTGTTTTATTAAGAGGAAATCAGTGAGTGTTGTAAACATTTCAAGGACTTTGCCCCAAAATGGCAGATTAGAGATGGGCCATAGCTGGTAATTACTCAGGCGGCATAAGACTGTCTTCTTTGGAGAGGCTTTATACCGCAGTTTCAAAGCTTGGAATGTTCCAGATTGAAGCGACATATTAATATGTGAGTGATGGTGCTAACAAACTGTTCAGCACAGACTTTAGAAATTGGTGTGGGTACACATCGATAGGGTAGCACTCAGCGGATGAACTAGATCTCCTGCAGTTTTGCCAGTTCAGGTGCAAAGTGACGTCCAGCCCTAAGTGTGTAGGTGGTTTGAGGGTTATTTTTTGCATTGTGGAATGATAGCTATTTATTCTATCAAATTAATGCCAATAACTTTGCATTAAGAATAATGCAAACTCATTACACTTGGATGTGGAAATGAGTTCTGGAGGGTTTGTTAATTCTGTTTTACTGTGGCAAACAGGCATCGCGAGTTTTACTGCAGCTTCCCAATCCTTCAGAAAGTAGTTCTACATAAAATGAGGTGTACATGTACAACTTCTTCTCTGTAAATCTCTTTCTGAACCTGGAAGCTTGACTGCGCCATTTCCTCGGGACCCCGACGCACTCATGGCTTTTCTGCTTATTTTATTTTAGCCATCATAGGGGTAGTGTGTGTTCGAACAGGGCAACAACAACAACTAAACAGAGTTCCAAACAAATCATTTACATTGACTTGAGAATTTTCAAAGTTTTTCATTTCCATAAACAGTTTTCCCGTGCTGTCATTTATGTGTCTCCTCGGACATTGCAGGACCAGCTGGTGTTTGGGAAAAACAGACAGGCTAAAAGACAAAATGATCAGACAGAGCCAACACCGACACATTAATGTTTGAAATACCCTTTTAATTAGAAGATAGAGTGTGCCCCTCCTGTGGGGCGGCACTCACGTGCTGAGTAAGACGAGTTTCAAGACAGCATGAAGCTCTTTTAGCGTTCTGTCACAGATAATTCATCACATGAACATTTAAATCACCTGTTCATGACCAAACCATCAAAGTCTGTGCATACGACTGAAAAAGCATCTCAGAATAAAACTCATAAAAATTGGCAGGCTGCAGGATGCTTGTATAACAATGAAAAGACTGGATGGAGACTGTTTTCTCCATTTTAAAGGCTAGTACTCAAATGTTAAACACCCAAGACAACCTGTGGGGTACTATTTCATCTCTAACAAAAGCAACACACACCTCCCTTTTTGTTTTCTCGTGTTTTCAGATTCAACATAAATTGGGTGGAGCGGCAATTCCTGTGTTTTTGTCAACCCATGTTTAGTTAAAAACATAAAATCAAGACTATAAGAAGCAGTAAATTATTAATTAAGACTGTCTTTTTACATAAGGATCTGACATTTAGCACAGCAAGTTCAACTAGTTTCAGTGAGATGCGTTAATCTTTTTACAGGGAATATTAATCAATTTTCAGATTGGGAGTCTGACTCGCATTTTGTTTTCCCACTTAGGGGAGGCTTTTTTACCAGGGCCCCGGGTTGGGTTGATTTTTATTAGACTATAAGTCCCGGCACGCTGGGCCAGGGTGAAAGGCTGCGAGTGGTATAGGTTGGGGTGATTTTGTCTGTTAGCAAGAACAGTCAGGTTCATTCATCGTTGAATCAGAACTTCTTGAATTGCTAAGGCGTTGTGGAGCCATCTTAATGCTGATTTTGATCAGATATAGATCGCTGGGAAGGCCCTCTCTTAAACAGGTCCTCTCGTTTCCAGAATAGATAGAAGTTCTCAATGTAGTGCAATCCTCTTGTGCACACTCTTTGGACAGCCATGTGTTCAGCTGAAGCAGCCGGCTAAACTTGTTTATCTTCCTGTCGATGTTTGGAAGAGGTCCACTTATGAATGTTTTGATTTCCATTTTATCAAGCTCGTCGAATAATTCCAAGAAGTCTCTTTTTCAAAACTTCAGTCTCTTCGCGTCGTGTGTCCACTGCGCCCACACGGAAAGGACACAGATCAGTCCGGTTTAGGTTGAAAGTAGCTGTTCTTATAAAAAATGTGGACTTCTTACCACTGGATGACACTGGGATTGTATCGTGCAGTCTTTTTCAGATTCCAAAAGCCAAATATCCATGCTTGTAGCTGATGAATTTCTGGTTGAAATTTCCAACAGCGTTTACAAGAGTTTGTTTCTCTTCTCCCGGACATGTCGCTGGTTCGTCAGATTTGTTGATTAAAACTCGATAAGTGCTCTTAAAATCCTTGGTTTACTTAAAAAAGTTCATGATAAAAAATGTTTGGAAGACAAAAACTGATTAAACAGCAAAATAAATAAGGAAAGCAGCTGAAGCAAGCAGGAGCAAGCAGGAAAGCGTCTGCACTCTTCGGAAGCAGCTGGGAGGCTGGAGGGCTGTGACTTCCCTGAAGTCACACGTATTCTCCACCGTCTTTCTGGGCATTGACTCTAGTCTGTACGCGCTGCATCCCAGGACACCACGCCGGTCCACCTCCCTCCTGTAGAGCAACCTCATCCCCGCTGTATGTTTGCTGGAAGTGCAGCAGTTCTTGTGTACAGGAGAAGAGCAGAGGAGAAAGTACACCAGCCCTGTGGAGCTCCTGTGCTGATAGTCCAAAGTCTGAGACATTCTTCCCCAGCCGCACGCACTGCCTGCCTCCGATCCGTCAGGAAGTCAGTGCTCCCCCTGCAGGTGGAGTCAGGCACGTTGAGCTGGGAGAGCTTGTCCTGGAGCAGAGCAGGGAGGATGGTGTTGAATGCAGAGCTGAAGTTCACAAACAGGATCCTGGCATAGGTTCCCGGGGAGTCCAGATGCTGCAGGATGAAGTGGAGTGCCAGGTTGATGGCGTCATCTACAGACCTGTTGGCTCTGTAGGCGAACTGCCTTTAAAAAGTCCACCTCTACTCCACTGTAGACTAACAAGTCTTTGAGAGACAGAATTATTGCTGATTGGCACAGGTTCAAATACTTATTTGCAGCAATAACATACAAATACATTATTTTTAAAAATCATACAATTTCTGGATTTTTAGATTCTGTCTCACAGTGGAAATGTTACTACAATGAAAAAATGTCAGACCCCCATAATTTCTAAGTGGAAGAACTTGCAAAATCGCAGGGTGTTGAAATACTTTCCTCACTGTATAATGTACGTGACCAAGTGACTGTTAGTTATAATCACAGTATACCCACAAGAACATGCAGATTACACCATTGTTACAGACTCTTTTAGAGCTACCTGTGGTCGTCGCCCTGGCTGACGTCATGCAGTAGGACGTAGTACTTGAGCGTGTTGGGGATGAACCACTTGGGGGTGCTGTACTCTCCGCTGTGCTGAACCTGGTGTTGCTCCTGGGACAGCTTCAGGAACTGCTCGAATGGGACAGCCTCAGAAGAGGACACCACCAGCAGGCCTCCCACGGGTCAAGGAGGATACACAGGAGAACATATTTTACCTCAATCAGTGATTTATGTAGATGAATCTGCTGATCCCACCCAATGCCAAATGACACTGGCTGGCAGGCAGCATCACTTCTTGTATTTTCCCATCTTTTTTCTCAACTTTCTCCACAAACTGCCACTTGACTGGCGTAAAACTATGATAAATATTTATAACAGGTGCTATCCTACCAAACTAATAATTAGAAAAATGTGAAAGTCATGCACTTTGAGTTTCTCCAACATGTCCTCCTCAGTGGCTAACTGGGCTGATGTCTGTCAAGGGCATATGATTGGAGAACAGTAAATGACACAAAAACATCAGAAGAGCTTTGGAGACGCTCTGTGGGCAGAAAGGATACAGGCCAGGTAGTTATTGAGGAACTCGTGGTCCGAGGAGGGCATGGTCTGCAGGAAGGCCTCTCTGTAGGCCTCGAACCAGGGCGTGGTGCCTACACAGACACACATATCAGTATTCTACGCATGCACGACACCCACACAAATCCTTTGTAGTTTTTCAGACAGTCCAGACACATAATAGAGACTCCATTGCTTTTTGGTTCCGTTTCCCCTTTGTCCTGTTTTTTGTTTAGAGCCCAAGTGGGGGTAACCACAGGTTGAGAGAGTATTCCTTACATGTTTTTCCTCTGAGCTGGTGGGCACTTCTTGGGCTCATATGAATGTTTGAAAAAGTGGTTATAAACCTTTTAAAGAAGATTGAGAAGGAGGAGTTTACAGATAGGCTTCTGAAATACAGACGGTACCCTGTGGCCAAGAATTTGACAACAATCATGTGGAAAACGCACAGAATTTTGTGGACAAAGTGAAACATCTTGAAATGGACTCAGATGATGGTTTTTCGTATGACGTTTCAAAAACTGTGTCCAGGTTAATATTTTTCTACAAATGTGAAGAGCTGTTCCAAAATCAATGGTGTGTAGATCCTTAGCTTCCCTGTGGAGAAGCAAGGGGTCTGCAAAGATACTGCATGCATATTAGGCCACAACACTACATCCTGAAGAGGGAGATTTCCCTAATGCCCTCTGGGTAGTTCAATCTACAAGTTTGATTTGGCAACAGCACCGTAGCGTTGGCATCTACTGAACTGACACCGACAGACCTGACAGTGTCACTGCTTGTTTAGACGTATCGGTTGTGAATGTTTGTGTTTTTGAATGACACCTACTGTACTTGCCTTTCTGGGATGAATCAAGTTATCTGATTCTGATTGATAGTTTACATCCACAAAGCTCATGTCTACCGTCTACCCTCCAACTTCACATCAAAATCAAAGAATAAACTGTCTCCTCTGTTTATCCAATGCAAAAGTCTCACACAGCTTCTGTTTTTTCTAGCTAATGTTCTCCTTTTGTTTTGAACACAAACACAAAACGACCAGAGAGAATAAATTAAAAGAAAACAAATGGCCCGCAAAACAAATTCAATGCACATTTAAATTAAAATAAGAGTACCATTTGGTCTAAAGTCGGTCAAATTTGTCCATTTTTAAATTAAGTCTGAATGTCATTTTTTCCATCGGTCTAATATCCGTCACAATGTCAGTCCAGTCCTTGATCGTTGGTGACGTTTGTGTCATCCATTTCTTTGTTATGGCCTTTTTTCTCCACCACCAAAAGTACACTCCAAAAGGTATATGCTGATTGTGTCCATGGCAGGAGTTTTGAGGGAGATATACATTGTTCTAAAATTAAGTTGGATGAAAATGTCAAAAAAACAGTCTGCAGTGCATTATTAATTTTAGTCCAATAACTCCGAACGACACGACAATCCCAAAACACATGATAGTGATTTGTCTGTCTCTCTCTGTGTCTCTGTCTCTCTCTGTGTGTCTCTCTGTGTGTGTGTGTGTGTGTGTCTCTCTCTGTGTGTGTGTGTGTGTGTGTGTGTGTCTCTCTCTCTGT
>BJKM01000334.1:220000-319943 GCA_015082035.1 Chaenogobius annularis | reverse complement strand
TGTGGTCTCTCTCTCATGTGTCTGTGTGTTCTCTCTCTCTGTGTCTTGTGCTCTCTCTCTCCTGTGTCTGTGTGTTCTCTCTCTGTCTCTCTGTGTCTGTGTGTCTCTCTCTGTGTCTCTCTCTGTGTCTGTGTGTCTCTCTCTGTGTCTGTGTGTGTTCCTCTCTGTGTCTGTGTGTTCTCTCTGTGTCTGTGTTCTCTCTCTGTCTGGTGTGTCTCTGTCTCTGTCTGTTGTCTCTGTCTCTGTCTGTGTGTCTCTGTCTCTGTCTGTGTGTGTGTCTCTCTCTGTCTGTGTGTCTACTGTGTGTGTCTCTGTCTGTGTGTGTCTCTCTCTCTGTGTATCTCTCTCTCTCTGTGTCTCTCTCTCTCTCTCTGTGTATCTCTCTCTCTCTCTCTCTCTCTCTGAGTCTGTCTGTCTCTCTGAGTCTGTCCGTCTCTCTGAGTCTGTCTGTCTCTCTGAGTCTGTCTGTCTCTGTCTGTGTCTCTGTCTCTCTCTCTGTGTGTCTCTCTCTGTGTGTCTGTGTGTGTCTGTGTGTGTCTGTGTGTGTCTCCTGTGTCTGTGTGTTGTCTCTGTGTGTCTGTTTGTCTCTCTCTGTGTCTGTGTGTCTCTCTCTGTATGTCTGTGTGTCTCTCTCTGTGTCTGTGTCTCTCTCTGTATGTCTGTGTGTCTCTCTCTGTGTGTCTGTGTGTGTCTCTCTCTGTGTGTCTGTCTCTCTCTGTGTGTCTCTCACTGTGTGTCTGTGTGTCTCTCTCTGTCTCTCTCTCTCTCTGTGTCTGTGTGTCTCTCTCTGTCTCTCTCTCTCTCTCTGTGTGTCTCTCTGTGTGTCTGTGTGTCTCTCTCTGTGTGTCTGTGTGTCTCTGTGTGTCTGTGTGTCTCTGTGTGTCTCTCTCTGTGTGTCTGTGTGTCTCTCTGTGTGTCTCTCTCTGTGTCTCTCTCTGTGTGTCTGTCTCTCTCTGTGTGTCTCTCTTTGTGTGTCTCTCTGTGTGTCTCTCTCTGTGTGTCTCTCTCTGTGTGTCTCTCTCTGTGTGTCTCTCTCTGTGTGCTCTCTGTGTGTTGTGTCTGTGTGTGTCTCTCTCTCTGTGTGTGTCTCTCTCTGTGTGTGTCTCTCTGTGTGTGTCTCTCTGTGTGTGTGTCTCTGTGTGTGTGTGTGTGTGTCTCTCTGTGTGTGTGTGTGTGTGTGTCTCTCTGTGTGTGTGTGTGTGTATCTCTCTGTGTGTGTGTGTCTCTCTCTCTGTGTGTCTCTCTCTCTGTGTGTCTCTCTCTCTGTGTGTCTCTCTCTCTGTGTGTCTCTCTCTCTGTGTGTCTCTGTGTGTCTCTGTGTGTCTCTGTGTGTCTCTGTGTGTCTCTGTGTGTCTCTGTGTGTCTCTGTGTGTCTCTGTGTGTCTCTGTGTGTCTGTCTGTCTCTCTCTGTGTGTCTCTCTGTGTGTCTGTCTCTCTCTGTGTGTCTGTCTCTCTCTGTGTGTCTGTCTCTCTCTGTGTGTCTGTCTCTCTCTGTGTGTCTGTCTGTCTCTCTCTGTGTGTCTCTCTCTGTGTGTCTGTGTGTCTGTCTCTCTCTGTCTGTCTGTCTCTCTCTGTGTGTCTCTCTCTGTGTGTCTGTGTGTCTGTCTCTCTCTGTCTGTCTGTCTCTCTCTGTGTGTCTCTGTGAGCTAGAAGAACTGTAAACAAAAGCTTCCGTACCAAACATTAACACTGATTTCCTCAAGTGTTCAAATACTTATTTGCAGCAATAACATAGAAATTATTTAAAAATCATACAATGTGATTTCTGGATTTGTTTGATTCTGTCTCTCACAGTGGAAATGCACCTACGACAAAAATTTCAGACCCCTCCATCGTTTCTAAGTGAGAGAACTTGCAACATTGCAGGGTGTTCAAATCCTTATATTACTCACTGTAGGTATTTACAAATAAGGAGTTATTATAACCTAGAAATTAAACAAAGTAATGACCATTATAACCCTCTAACCGAATGTTTTTGACCAAGGCTTATGTAACAGAGTTAAAAATGCATGTACAGTATTACTGTTTGGGTTTTAGTATTAGCATTTGACAAAATTAACACTGTATCCAACAAAACACAAACACGTGTTATAGGTGATTATAGGACAACATTTTTATGTGTAATGGATGAAGTTTCGTGCAAGATGATGTGTTAATTTAAAGTCTTATCTATTTTATTTGGAGAGCTACATTTTCTGTTAGCTTAACAAGTGCAGCATCGTGTTTAGCCATCTCACATGCTGTTCTCATTTTGTAGGGAGCCAGTGTGCCTGCTGTATGTGAAGACAGATTTGTGTTTTTATGCCTGTCACAGGAGCAAAGTTGATCAACTCCACTAGGGCTGCAGCTATCGATTATTTTAGTAATCGAGTAATCTATCGATTCTTTTCTTCGATTAATCGAGTAATCGGTTAATTTTTTTGTACATTCAGTAAACCATTTAAACACATTTAAAAATCATTTTTTAGATAAACGTTATAGTTCATAGTAACAAACAAATACAAAATAAGGAATTTCTGCTTAAAATAACACATTTTATTCTTAATTTCATAATAAATTTGTCCCCAAAACGGCAACATTTCACTTCAGTCCAAACTGTTCTGTTTGTATATAAAGAATATATTATAAGGACTAATTAACTTGTCATAGACTGTAAACAGTTACAGTAGCTCTGTCACATCACTTAAAATAAGACATTTGTAAAACGTTATGTTGGTGGGACCGGTGGTCCTGGCGTTTTTGAGCATTTTGCGTTTTAGCCGTTTTTGGCTCTGTGTGACTTTGGCCTCCGCGTCTCGGACTTTCTGTTTCACAACAGATTATTCTAACAGAACCGCGGGTCCTCGTGCTGTTTCCATGTGCATTGGCTGTTTAAAAGTACGACTGTGACTGGGAAGCAGAGTTGTTGAGTGGGGGACGCGCGGGGGTCCGCGGTGGCGTGTCGACGGCGCGGGGGCTGCGGTGGGCGGAGCTAGATGCAGTGTTTAGAGTTGCAGCTCGGGATTATTAAAATAGATCCATGGCTCTTTTCCACTCGTCAAAACTCTTAAACTCTTTCAAACGCGCCGCTCTCTTCCTTGTTGCGCCTTCGTCAGAGCGGAACAAGCTCCGTGTGAAACAAAAGCGCCACAAGTCGTTCCGTGCGCGTCTCGCGCGCCACAGATTCACGTGTTTTTGATTAAATATGTAAATTAAACGAATCATCGAAGCAATAAAATAATAATCGAAGCTTTTTTGTAATCGAATTATTCGATTTACTCGAGTAATCGTTGCAGCCCTAAACTCCACACTGTGTCCCGTCTTTTGTATACGGTGTGACGAAGAGTTCGCACCCGTTACACTTGTAACGGAACTGTCAAGGGGAATAATATCGAAATAAATTATATCAATGCATTACTAATCTGGAGAGCCACATTAAAAACAAATGGGGAAATGGAAGGTAACCTTGTTTTGACAGACGAGGAGTAGGAAAATGTGTGCAAATCCCAGTGGAGAACCACGAAATCACATGTATGGAGAAGAAATTGCTGACACAATCATCGCCAACGATCAAGGACTGGACTGACATAGTAACTGTATCAGACAAATGGAAAAAATGACATTCAGACTCTCTATATGCATCTGTAATTTTGCTCTCTGTTGTGGTCTGTTCTGTGTTTTAGGTTTATTTTATTAATGAAAAATAAAATAAACACGTTTCCATAATTACACAAAATAATTTACTCTCTTTTGTCCCCTTCATCCATAAGCGGCCCTAATACTTTAACATTGAACTATGCAATAGATATGAACAATAAACCAGGTCAACAAATCTGCAATCTGACAGTTAAACAGCAAATTCTACCTGAAAATTCTGAACCTTCAGACTCAATTTAAACCAGAAACGTTTTTAGAATGTTGTGATGTCACAGAAATGTTAGCTGTATAAATTAAAGTAAAATTGAACATTGCAAATGCCGGTCAACACCAACAGCAGCACCTCAAGTTTTACAGCATGACACAAACTGTCTTGGACGTACCAGTGAAGCTGAGCTGGTAGTCTCCTGCGGTGATGCTGATGAGAGTGCCCTCCTGTGGCTGGGATGACAGGACAATGTGGTGCAGGGTGTTGCGCTGGGCGGCAGTCAGCGAGGCTGAGGGGGTTTTGAGGCTTGGGCTCAAGCTGTTCACGCTGATGCGCAGCCCCTTCACCTGCAGCAGCGCGTTGTTCGGGTCTCGAATGTGACCTGTGGCACCAGGAGGGGACGGGACGAGGGGGGCAGGGGCAAGTAGACGAGGGCAGGGGCAAGTAGACGAGGGCAGGGGCAAGTAGACGAGGGCAGGGGCAAGTAGACGAGGGGCACGGGCAAGTAGACGAGGGCAGGGCAAGTAGCACGAGGCAAGGGGCAGGTGGAGGACGAGGGACAGGTGGAGGACAGGGGACAGGTGGAGGACAGGGCAGGTGAGGACAGGGGCAGGTGGAGCGACAGGGGCAGGTGGAGGACAGGGGCAGGTGGAGGACAGGGGCAGGTGGAGGACAGGGGCAGGTGGAGGAGGACAGGAGGAGGAGGAAGACAAACCACCGCACAATTATGCAATGAAGAACATGTGTAGCTGAATGGCAAATACTCCTGACCATGGTGAGACTAACACACTCATCATTGTGTGCACACACCTGAGCTGCAGTGACTGGGTGTGTGTCATTTTGAGGTTGTGCAGGTTGTGGTTTAACACAAAAAAAAGTTGTTAAAATGTATGTATCGTTAAAAAAATACTGATATCGCGTAGTAGAATATCATGAACAATATATCGGTTTTCACATGTATCGTGATCGTATGTGAGCTGTGTATCGGAATGGTGACGCCCAGCCCTAAAGACAGCGGAAGTGACATCGTTTTGTTTATAAATAATATTTTCTCTATTTAAAAATAGAGATAATGTTCTTTAGAAACAATCGCTTGACCTGTCGACTGACTCAATAGTCGACAGGTCAAGAGATTGTTTCTAAAGAACATTGCCCCAGAAGACAGTTCTCTTTACTTTGCATGGATCCCCTAAAGATGAGTTACAAGTGTGCTGCGCCATGACGTTTTGTGTAAAGACAATGTTGTGAGCAAAGCTGACATGGTTGTCCCTTTGGCCCTGCAGAGCTGTACCTTCAGAGGTGAGCCTGCAGAAGGGCCGGAGCAGCTCGGTGAAGCTCAGCCTGTTCCTGCGGCTCACTTTGTCCGCCTCTTTCGCTGCACAGGACCGCGACCATCGGCGTGAACGAGTCCTGGACCAGCTCCTGCACGGACTGTACGCACTGCGCCATGGCCGAGTGCGCTGGGCCCCGCGGAGCCGAGAAAACACAAGAGAAACGAGGAAAAAACACAGACACTCAGCAGCGTCCACCGCCACCGTCCGCCATGACAGAGGAGCGCACTTCCGGTTTAGTCAGCTGACAGTGGGAGGGGCTAGGGCCAAACCCTCCGTCTCCTCTCTCCTCCGTCTCCTTCCTCCGTCTCCTCCTTCCTCCGTTCCTTCCTCCTCCTCTCTCCTCCTCTCTCCGCTCTCCGTCTCCTCCTCCTCCGTCTCCTCCCTCCGTCTCCTCCTCCTCCGTCTCCTCCTCCTCCGTCTCCTCCTCCTCCGTCTCCTCCTCCTCCTTATTCTTCTTCTTCAGAACAAAACATTTTAATAAAAAAAAAATTAAAAAAATGGAATTAAGGTCTTCTGCTTAACACCGTTAAATATGTTTTGAAGACTGACTTCCACATGCCCCTGGTTTCTCAACTCATTGATAATACACTGCCTTTGCTCTCTGTCCTTGTCACACTGAATGATGACGTACTTGACTGATTCCACTTCACTACAGTGATCACAAAGCCCTGTTGGATGCTTGTTTATTAAATGTAAAGACTTGTTAAGCTGGGTGTGTTCGAGTCTGGTTTGATTTATGACCCTCTCTTCCTTGGTGCTCCCTCTGATTGTCCGCCCTGAACCAACTGTCTTCTGGAGCTCATAGAGATACCTCCCTTTGTTTGTCCTATCCCAATGCGACTGCCACACTGCCATAATAAAGCTTTTGATAAATGGCTTGGCCTCTGATCTGCTCCAAGGTATGTCCATGACAGGAGTTTCCGTTAAAACTGCCTGCTATCAGAATCAGAATCAGAATCAGAATCAGAAAAGGGTTTATTGCCATTGTCAATTAACAGAATTCACAAACATAGGAACTTTTCTCGGCATTAAGGTGCAACATAAAACACTGAGCAATAATAAAAACAACATATATAAAATCAGAAGGGCATGCATTAGATTTCAAATTACTAAAGTATAAATTAAAAATAAAAATAGCCTTACTATGTACTCAAGAATGTACAGTTAAAGCCAGCTTATGTGCTGCTTCATTGCCTTTTATACCCCTGTGAGCGTGGATCCACATAAAAGAGACCCGGAAGCCTCTTCTGTAAAGTCTGTGCCAATGTTCATGTACTTCTATTACCAAGTCTTGTCTACTTGAGGACCTGAAAGATTGGATCTCAATTAAGGAGGAACTTAAATCGAAACAAATGACCACCTCCATTAAATGAGAGTTCTTCATCCACTGCAAGGCTGCTAAAATTGCCATCAGGAGCCTGACTTTAAAACTCAGGAGAGCGACTTTCTAACTCAGGAGCTCGAGAAATACCTCACCTAATACCTGATGTCACTTTGTGGGCTCCGTATTAAACAGAGCAAATAACGGGGGTGTCCCTAACCCTAACCCTTATGCTTAGGGCCTATTTTTTTTTTAAACGCCTGAAAAAATGACCCCCATTTAAAAGTGAAGCTGTTCCAATCACCCTGTGATTGACGCCTGTGCTGAGGGTGCGTTTGCTCGGCACTAGCGGCGCGGGCGGGCTTTATAAGCGCTCCCTTTCTCGTCGCTCCCCCTTTCTCGTCGCTCCCCCTTTCTCGTCGCTCCCCCTTTCTCGTCGCTCCCCCTTTCTGCCCGCACACATTTTCGGGTCTTGGCTGCATCGTCCTCGTGCTCCAGGTAGATCTTGTGTTCCAAATTTAACCCGGCAGCACAACCGGTTAATGTGCCGATCTGTACAGCGCTAACTTGTGCGCCTTCGCTGGCGGGTCCTTCTGCAGCCTCAGGTAACGCCTGGTGTGTGGCCTCCGCTTCATTCATAGATTTCCCGGTGTCAAGCCTGTCTTATTTCGTGGTTGCGCCGGACAGTACGCTGCCTCCAGCGAGCCATACACACACAGTGGTTCATTCGTATTCATTGAACAATGTAAATTTAAAATTATTGCAAATTATAGTCCCAAAGCAATTGTTAATATTGTTTTATTGTAGCTTGCTCTTAATTGATTATAGCAGCCTGAGCAGTGCGGGTTGGGTCTTTTTGGGACCATTCTTAAGTGTGCCTCGCGTTTGCGTGGCCTTATGCCTAGGACTATATGGATAACTTCCTCTAATTTGGTAGGCTATTTCTACTGTTATTGAACTTTTGAGGTTATTTTAGGCAATCTTCAATTAATTATTCTCTCTAGGTGTCAGCGTGGTCAGGAGCGGCACCGGAAACGCCGCTGTTGTTCATTATTGCTTTCAGTTGCTTCAAATTGCTCATTATTATTCTGCTGTTACCTTGTTGCTGCTTCACTTGCTTCGTGTTTGTCCTCTGTCCCTCCTGTGGATTTAAGCATTGGACAGTTATTTTAACCTGGATAGCAATTGTTAAGTAAATTCAGGAATATATAGTATCTTTCAAAATGTAAAGTAAAATATTCTGTAACTTGGGACCTGGATCTGCTTTTGGTATACTTACCTGTGCGCCTTGGGGATCTCATTCAGCTTAGCATTCTTGCGGTGAAAGTCCGGGGGTGGCGTTGTTGCAACACTTAAAAGAAACCTGTTATTTCTCCAAACTCGGAACGCCACACATGACAGAATAGTTTAAGACATAAAAGAGAAGAGTGCAAAGAAAAGCATTTCAGTCATATGCACAGCTAAACAAAACAGTTTTTAGTTTAGATTTGAACAATGCCAGAGCAGCGGCCTGTCTCACATCCTCAGGAAAACTGTTCCAGATTTTAGCTGCATAAAACTGAAACGCAGATTCCCCATGTTTAGTCCTGACTCTGGGCACCAGCAGGAGGCCGGTCCCGGAGGTCCTCAGAGTCCGAGATGGTTCATATGGGCACTAACATGTCCGAGATGTACTTTGGTGCTAGCCATGGAGAGACTTGTGTACAAGCAGAGCTGCTTTGAAGTCTATTCTCTGAGCCACAGGGGGCAGTGCAGAGACCTGAGCACAAGACTAATGTGATCGTACTTCCTGTTCTAGTTCAGGATCCGAGCAGCAGCGTTCTGGATGTATTGCAGGCTGTTTTACAGCTCGTTTGGAGAGGCCAGTGAGCAGGCCGTTACAGTAGTCTAATCTACTAGAGACAAACGCATGGATAAGTCTCTCCAGGTCTGGTTTAGACACTATACTTTTGATTTTGGCAATGTTTTTAGATGGTAAAAGGCTGCTGATGTGATTGATCTGACGTGGCTGTTACAATGCAAGTCTGAGTCCATATTTACCCCCAGATTTCTAACTTGATTTGTAGGTTTTAGAGCAGGGTGTCAAACTCATTTTGGGCCAGGGGCCGCTTTTCGACGCTCAGGCTGGGTCGCGGGCCGAACATAATGTAAAAAATAAAACAATAAAAATATAACAAATGTTAATATAGCCTAGTAATAGTTCTATGTGGACACTGTTGCACAAATCTGCAGCAGGTGAAGACTGAGTCCATATTCATGCAGCAGGAACAGGAACATGGACGTGTGATATGATTCTGATATTAAATGTTTGTATCACAGACATGTTAATGTTGCTGCACACTAACTCAATATAAGCTGATTAATTTTACAGTTTAAGCTTATTTTAGTACAAATGATTCATGTGGTTCAAATGAGAGCTCAAAGCAGCTTCACTCTGTCATGTTCAGACTTTATTACACTCTGACCTGTTGTTTTTACCTGTGGCTCATGATCTGCCCAGGTTTTGCACAGGTTGGATGTTTTCCTCACAGAGTTGTCAGCAAAGAAGTTTGTTTTCCTGTTGTTAGCTTCACATTAGCGCCACTTTTAGCACAGCTTAACGTCCACAAAACCGCCTCTTTTCTTTATTTCCTCGGGTGAAAACACGATCTGCCCTGGAGCAGAGCGCCACGTGTGAAGCGGTCGCTACAGGTCATCGCTGCCGGTGTGTTCGATTTTAAAGCTGCTGCGATGAGTGTCGCTGGTCGCTGTCGTTTGTCGCCTCCCGCGTGTAGAGCCCAACAGCCCTTGCACACACAGATGCGCAGAGCAGCGCGGGGGAGGGCCGCGGCTGCAAAGGATTGTGGGAATTGTAGTTCTAGCGATAAGAACGCAATATATCTATTGGAAATGAATAATTATAAACTAGAAATGTTCGGCGGCCAGATGAAAACGTCTGCGGGCCACATCTGGCCCGCCGGCCATGCGTTTGACACATTGTGTTTTAGAGCCGAGACTCTGGACGTGACTGCTAAAAATTTCTCATTGTTTCTGTGGGCCAAAGACGAATGATTCAGTCTTGTCTGAGTTCAGCTGGAGGAAAGTTGTTTTGCATCCACACACTGATCTGTTGGATGCAGTGACACGAGTGAATCCACTGGTCCATATTCACCTGCCGTCAGTGAAACATAGATCTGAGTGTCGTCTGCGTAATTGTGATAGACACATTCTCGCTGCGTATCAGCTGACCTAACGCGCAGCATGTAGAGGATGAATAGAAGGGGCCCCAGGATTTGACCCTTGGGGAACCCCACAGGTCAGGGGCATCTGGTCTGAGAGACAGTTACCAATTTCAACAAAGTACTTCCTGTCTTCCAGATAGGATTTTAACCAGTTTAGGGCAGTGCCAGTGATGCCCACCCAGTCCTCTAGTCTCTGTAAGAGGGTCCCATGATCGACAGTGTCAAAAGCAGCACGCAGTTTTCAAAGAAATTGGGAATGTTCCAGATTGAAGCGACATGTTAACTATGTGTAGGTGAGTGGTGCTAACAAACTGTTCAGCACAGACTTTAGAAATCTGGTGGGTCACACATCGGGGCAGCATGTAGATGAACTCAGACTGGTGATGATCTCCTGGACAGTTTTGTCAGTTACAGGTGCAAAGTGAGTCAGCTCTAAGTGTGTAGGTGGTTTTAGGGTTATTTTTTGCATTGTAGAATTTATTAACATTTTTAATGCCCTGAACTTTGTCATTAAAGATTAATGCAAAGTCATTACACTTGATGTGAAATGAGTTCTAACGGCAGCTGAGCCGGAAGGTTAGAGAAAGAACTGAAATGACTCCTGCGCTAGCCGTGGTGAAGATTGTTGTGGGTGCTGCTGCCGATGAGTCCTTCGCTGGAGGCAGTGGAGGGTGATCGTGGAGCAGCTGGAGTTGAATCTTTTGCTGTGGTGGTGGAGCGGCTGCTAATAAATCCTTTGGAAGTTTGTGGTGCTGCTGATTTGGAAACATTGCTCGGTCTCTTGCTGATGGAGCAGGAATTCTTTCTCTCATTCCTCTCTTCTCTAACTATTCTGCTCAGGACCCTGGTCCAGGCCCAGTCCAATGCCTCAGAGCGTGGAGCAGGTTCTCTGTCAGCACCCTCACTCCACCTCTGCAGAGGTGTGGGCCATTTCTCTTAAACAGGTCCTCTCGTTTCCAGAATAGATAGAAGTTCTCTCAATGTAGTTGCAATCCTTCCTCTTGTTGCACACTCTTTGGACAGCCATGTGTTCAGCTGAAGCAGCCGGCTAAACTTGTTTATCTTCCTGTCGATGTTTGGAAGAGGTCCACTTATGAATGTTTTTATTTCCATTTCATCAAGCACGTCGAATAACTCCAAGAAGTCTCTTTTCAAGATTTCAGTCTGTTCCTGCCGTATGTCCACTGCTCCTACGTGCGCAATCAGCTGTTTAGCTCCTTGATATGTGGCCAAAACATCAGAAATACGTGATGTAATCTCAGTGACTGTGGCGCTGGGAAAAGAATGTGTTTTCATTTTTTCATGCATCACGTGACTTATCACACCATCCCCAATCAAGACGACCTTGACATTTGGCACAGATTCTCTCTGTCTGCATTTTCACCACGTCATGTCTCCCATTTTTCCTTTGTTCATTTACTTCACTCTTTGAAAGTGGTAAAAATCTATTTGCAAGCTGTATTTTAGGTGACGTTACACTATCTTTGTATCACTTAGGCTTTGCACCAAGATTGTGCCAGGTTCGGTCTTTAGAAAGTTTTGGGAACGACACAGTCAGTTCGGTTTAGGTTGAAAGTAGCCGTTTTTCTTGTAAGAAATGTGGACTTCTTAACACTGGATGACACTGGATTTGTATCGTGCAGTTTTTTTCAGATTCCAAAGCAAATATTGGCGCTTGTAGCTCATGAATTTCTTGATATTTCCAACAGCGTTCACAAGAGTTTTTTTCCCTTCTCCCGGACATGTCGCTGGCTCGTCAGATTTATTGATTAAAACTCTAAAAATGCTCTTAAAACCCTTGGTTTACTTAAAAAAGTCATCATTAATAATGTTTCGAAGACAAAAACTGATTAAAAAGCAAAATAAGGAAAGCAGCTATAGCAAGCAGGAGCAAGCAGGAAAGGGTCTGCACTCTTCGGAAGCAGGAAGCCAAGCTTAGTATAACTGGTGTTTGGAGGTGAGGACTGTTTTAGCATGTAATGGGTTTTGACAATTCTTTTAAAGCTGAAGGTAAATTCACTAAAGATTAGTTTTAGGGACTTGTAATAAAGCAAAAAAGTCCAGGCGGACTCCATATAAAAGTCCTATTCACTTTTCATTTTAGGGTAATTTTTTACTTGATGGTTTGGAGTACAAACTGACCCTGATGCTTCCCAGAATGATTGCTTTGACTGAAAATAAGAGGTTAACAGCTTTATCTTCATGTACAGCATATCAAGCAACTTGAGAGTTTTCTTTTGAAGATGATGGACAAAATGGAATAACTAAAGAAAAAGTCCAACATCCCACGGGTGGGACGTCCTCCTTTTTAAGGGGTTTACATTGCTTTACAATCTTATTAAAGTTGTTCAAAGTCCTCCAAAAAGGAGACAAGACAGCCAGCATCTTCCTTTTCAATCAGTTTGAGAGATTTGGCAAAAACTCTAAGGTAATTTCTCCAGTGTACATCATTTGGTTTGATTTTGAAGAAATGCCATCTATGGATAAAATATTTTCCTAAGAAGAATAAATCATTAACCCATATTCAGTTTTCTTTCTTTGTATAAAATCACATGGAAAGAAATGATGATCCAAGTCCTCCTCTTCAGTGTCACAAAATGCAGAATTATCAGTCTCAAATTAGAATTTATTTCAAATAAAATATTGACTTCTAATATTTTAAATTTCCTCTTGTTGAAATTCTTTCAGTATGTAAAGCGTCTTTGGGTATCTTGAAACACACTATATAAGTGTTAGGCATTATTATTATTAAAATTAAGCAGGGAAGACGTTAAAAATGTATTATTACACAAGTGCCACAGAATTTGATGCCATCATTACAATAATTGTCTCAGTCAGAGAAAAAGATCCTGTTCAACCATATTCCAAACAGTTATTGGGATAGCCTTTATAACCTGGCTATTTTTCCTTGTGAAGTTTCTGACAAAAAAACCTCATGATGTAAAATATGTCCACGTTCACCAGCTTGTACCTATTATTCCACACTGGGCTATTATGGGGTGTAAAGTTATGTTTGATTATTATTTTCCACTGAAGAAGGACCTGTTGATGAAAATCAGAAAGTTTGAACTCAAAGTCACATTGTAACAGTCAATTCTACCAATTTTTATAATTTTTTTTATGACGCTGCGTATGTAATACCAAATCGAGTGACTATTTTTTTTAGTGACGGGCTGAGGGGATGCGTTCCCTCCACTGCTGAGGAAACTAGCTTTAAAAATATTGTTTGTAGATATTTAGGTGTGGCACTTCATTGAGACCTAACAACAATTCTGGAGAAAATTATACCCCCCTTTTTTACTACTACAAAAAAGAGGGATGGAGAATCCCTGGGTGCAATCAATAGTTACGAACGTAACTACGGTTCTATGAATCCCAGATAACCGCCAGAGGCAGTGCTTCAAGCACTGAATGATCACTATTTGCGCATGCGCGGTTCAAGAATTAATAGCAACAAACTCACTAGTGACCTTCCGGTGACCCCCCGTGAACCTATTTAGTCACCTCACGAAGGAGGATTCCGAGGGACAGAAACCTCTGGCGGGTATCCGGGATTCATAGAACGGTAGTTACGTTCGTAAGCAACCATGGCGACGGTGTTCAGAGCAATCCCCAAAAAAAGTGTCCTGGGTGGGAACCAGATTGCTCTTTTCCATGTTCACCCTCAACCCTAATCGACTGACGTGATCGAGCACCACCCCCGTATCGTGAACAACCTGATTGTGAGTAGGTGCACAAACCAACCAATCGTCGAGGTAAGGCAGGATCCTCAAACCCTGTGCCAGCAGCGGAGACGGGGCCGCCGCCACAACCCGAGTGAACACTCTGGGAGACAGGGATAGTCCAAATAGGACTCTGCCCTGGAAATGTCTCGCTTAGAACGCAAAATGAAGGAATTTCCAGTGATTGCGATCCATCGGCATGTGAAAATACGCATCCTTCAAATCGATGGCCGTAAACCATTCTCCCTGAGACCGAGTTTGAAGCACTTCTGCGGTGCGGAGCATGTGGAATAGCATAACTTTTACGCATTTAGGTCCAGCACTGGACGTAGATCGCCGGTCTTTTTGGGAACAAGAAAATACCTCGAATAAAACCCCCCCGGTTCCAGCCGCGGGTTCACAGGCACAATGGCACCCTTGTCCAGCAGGGTTGCTATTTCCTGGTTGAGTGTCCTGGCCCTTGTTAGGTCCGTGATTGTGGTTAAGATCCGGATGGAAATGGGAGGCCAGGATCGGAACTGTAGTTTGTATCCCCGTGACAAAGTGGTTAGCACCCGGGCATCTGGGGTGTTGGCAGCCCAGTACCGGAGGTGTTCTGGGGTAAAGTAACCAACCGCCAGCCTGTAATCCTCATCTACGACTCCCCCGGCCTCTAGGAAAACTGGTGGGTTGTTGGTCGGACTGTGTTGACCAAGTCGTGTGTGACACAGTAGTCCTGGATCGCTCACTTCGGGAATGGCCAGCCCTTGTAACCGGCCGCCGAGGAACCACAAATGGGCCCGGTGCACCCGAATAGGTCTGATGGCTTGCAGTAGAAGAGGGCACAACTGGGGGAGGGACCAGACGAAGGAGGCCCACCAGTTGTCTCGTTTGAGAAGCCTGGACCGTGCGCTGGAGAGCCTCCTGTGCAGCAGCCCCAAAAAGCTCCCCCAGGACAACAGGCAATTCTCTAAAGGTTCGCCTGCCAGTCTCCGTCAAAGGTGACTGCGCCAACCACACCTGCCGACGCACCTGAGTCAGGGTGGATAACAAGCGGCAAAGTTCCCTCGCCATAAAAGCAAAAGCCTGAAGGGAAGTATCAGCTAAACCCTGCGTAGGTGTATAAACACCAGTAGCTTCTAGTGAAGACGTCAGGCTCAACAATAAATGGGAAAGAGAATTCCCAATACGACCCATGCGTGCCCCAGCATGCAATTCATCCGTAGCACGACACTGAGGATGCGGGCAGCTAGCATTAGGTCGCAGAGCCTTGTCCGGTGTCACAATAAGGGAAGCCACAGTTGGTTTCATCGCCGGCATATGGCCCAGATCAAATTTGGGCAAACTCCGGAATAGCAGCTAGGAGCCGTCCGTCAGACGTTGTCCTGGACAATGCTTTTGTATCAGCCCAGCAGGCATGAAGTTCCTTAATGTACTCACTGGAGCAGGGGTGGGCATTTATTTTTCCTCCGAGGGCCATATTGGAGTCCAGGCGAGTGGCGGAGGGCCGGCCCGCGATCATTGGTGTAAAAAATTCTTATTATTATAGGCACTTTTCTGTAAAATACTGGCTACTGAATCTATTATTTATTCATTTCATGTTATCTTTATTAAGGACACAAGTGCAGACACATGTTACAGCACCAAGACAGTTAAAAATGAAAGAAACTAAGGGTAAAACACATATGATCCCTGGGGGGAGGGGGGCCGAATTAAAACAGGCCGAGGGCCTGATCCGGCCCCTGGGGCTGCAAATGCCCAGGTGTGCACTAGAGGGAGGAACCATAAGCGATACATCAGAAGCCTCTCGCCGAAAAAATGCACTTTGAGCCATTGGCTGTGTAGTAAGCGTATCCAAGTTCCAACGTGCCAAAGCGACCCGTAACGACGCTGCGGCAGAGTCCTCCTCACCTCCCTGAGAGCAGATGGAGGTATGGGAGCCCATTTCTGATGCTTCTGAATAAACATCAGAATTGTCAACAGTGTGGTTCAGTGTCCCGAAATTGTGTGCCCGATGCCGCCACAGACAAGGCATCGTCTTCACACATATCCTGCTGAGCTTCCTGATCATGACCCCCGGCCCGTAGGGACTCTAGGAGTGTCTTCATTTGAGTACCTTCTGTGGTAAGATTATCCACTTTCAGGGACAGCCCAGCAGGGCGCTCCACTCCGTTACTTTTACGAGCCGCAGAGGAAATATTACCTTTTTTAAAGGAGCGCTTTCGGACCACTCTCTTTTCTATTTGCAGTTGATCTAATCACCAATCAGATGATAGTTCAGGCCCTTCCAACATGGCCAAGCGTTCAACACGCAGGGAAATAGGCAAAATGCTGCAGTTCATGCACGCGGTCTCAGTTAACCTGCATTTAAGGTGGTCCACTCCCAAACACAAGGGACATAAATCATGGCCATCATCTGGTTGGAGAGGAGCCATGCAAGCTCTACAGCAGTGACTCCATCGGGACACCAGAAAAAAAAAAGTAAGAGGATCAGGTCAAGCAAGGAAAGCCACTATTGATCCCTCCAGTACAGAAAATTACCACTCTGGGCCACAACACACCTGACCGAAAGCGAGAAGAGCAGAAGGGATTGAGCTTCCGGTGTCACATGGGGGGTTCACGGGGGGTCCCCGGAAGGTCAGGACATGAGTTTGTTATTAATTCTCGACCCACGCATGCGCAAAGAAAGATCATTCAGTGCTTGAAATAGAACTATTCTTACAACATGGAAGGAGCTAATCAAAACATACAAACTAAAGATGTTAAAATCTTAAATTGGTTGGTTTATGATCAAAATTTCACAGCTAACAGCACAGACTCAAGATTTAAAGTTTGGATCACAAAAGGTATAAAGGTCTTTTACCAGATTGTAAAGGAGAATCATCTGAAGAGCTTTGAGTTGAAGGAATCATTTTGCTTAGACAAACAGGACTTTTATAGGTATTTACAAAGGAGTTTGATAAAATCAAAAGGCATGATGACCATCATAGCCCTTTGACTGAAACATTCTTTAAAGCATATAAATCAGAACTTTCAAGGGAATTAATATCTAAATTGTATAAATGTATTAACCGTCTGGGCACTCACTCTACTGATTATATAAAGGGTAAATGGGAAAGAGAGGGTCACTTTGTTCTGGCTGATGAAGAGTGGGAATGTATATGTACATCTCATTGGAGAACTACAAAGTCGAATTCTGTAGGAAAAACCCTCGCTTCTTTATCGCACCATGTCAAAGTGCCCATTACTCACAGGGAAATGCAGACTGTTGGAGAGGCTGTGGCAGCAGGAGGCAAATCACTATCTTGTTTTTGGGCGTGAGTCCTCCTCACGAGGGCCGGAAGTTAGCCGGCCCTCGTGAGGAGGACTCACGCCAAGTCGCACTAAACACCAAATAGAACTTCACAAATATCATGAATACACAAGAACAGTGATGGCACACGATAAACCACTTTTGAACCTAAAGGACTCCAATTTGGGAGCTTTCGCTTCGGAACAATTTTTTGTGTTACAGGCCGAGCGCATCCTCCACTCAGGGACAATCTGAAACAGCCGCGGCCCGCGCACTACCGGTCCCTCACAGTTGGGACGGGTCTTTGACTTGAATCTAATTAGCCAGTGCCCTTCTGGGTCAGATGTCAGCCATTATCCAAGCAGTTTTGAACGCTTAAGATGAAGCGTGAATTCAGCGTCAGAAGGGATGGCCCTGTCCCGCCAGAATCCACAGGGGATATACCCTCCTCAGAGACGACAGTCTGCAACCTGATGGAGAGGGGTAGGCTGAGACTGGGAGATTGTGTAGCCAAAGGGTAGTTCCAGGACTTCACCAGTTTGGAAGCCATGAGAATGACATGCCCAACTTTAAAGGCTTGATTCAACATTAAACTCAACATTACATCGAGAAGCAATACCTAAACCTAACCTGACTGAGGGAGGTGACAATTGACTTTAACTCAACAAGACTGATCCTAACCCTAATGCCTAAACCTAACCTGACCCAGGGAGGTGACGGTTGACCTTTGTTCAACAGTTAATTCATAATTGCAAAACCTCTGACACAGGGAGGTGAAAATTCAAACTCATTTCCTAGGCCTGAATTGGCTCAAACACATTATTGATCAAATTTTGGAGGAGCACAAGACACCTGAAAATGATTAACCCCTTAGGAAGGACCTACAAACACAATTTTGGTACCCACATGTGCACAATACTCTGCAGATTATGGGAAACATTTAAAATTTGAAATTAGACCAAGGTTAAACACATAAAGCCATGTTGAGACGCCATGTTGAGCCGCCATTTTGATTTGAATTTCTCGCCTAAATATTGGGCAACACAAACACACCTGGAAATTACTACCCCCTTCCCGAGGACTTACAAACACAATTATAATAATTACAGAAGCACAAGACACTACAGATAATGGGGAAAATAAGAAAAAGGCCATTTGATCAAGTGTAACCTTTCAAAACCAATTTCTAAAACCAATTTTGCGACAGTGACTCACTTACGACAGCCCCCACCTGTGGGCTTTGGGGGAAGGCTATAAAAGAGCCAGTCAGCTCAGCTTCTCCACTTCTCATAGTGATATTGTGAGGAACTACTCGCCTTGCCTTTAGCGTGTCCTAGGCCTGAAGAAGGACTATTTGTCCGAAACGTAGCCGCCATGACACGCTTTCTTTAATTCTTTTTGTTTTCTTTCATTTGTCCCCCCTATGATTTAAACCATTTAGTTGAGCAGCCGGAAGTTAGCCGGCCCTCGTGAGGAGGACTCACGCCAAGTCGCACTAAACACCGAATAGAACTTCACAAATATAGTGAATACACAAGAACAGTGATAGCACACGATAAACCACTTTTGAACCAAAAGGACTCCAATTTGGGAGCGTTCGCTTCAGAACAATTTTTTGAAAAATCATCCTCATGAAAGGAGGGTTCTCGATCCCCCTGCTTTCAGACCTGTGCAGACTATGTTACAGGCCGAGCGCATCCTCCACTCAGGGACAATCTGAAACAGCCGCGGCCCGCGCACTACCGGTCCCTCACAGTTGGGACGGGTCTTTAGACTTGACTGCATGGACCAGCGCAACCTCTGGTAGGGCATCTGATTTAAGCGACCTGGGGACATTTTGGGCTGCTGTATTGGGTTTTAACTCAGTAAATGATGTTATATGGGTCAGCTGTTTTAAAGGTGTGAATGTGAGAATGAGAAGGTAGTCTACTGAATTTTAGTAATGAAAATACAAATGTCTTGAACTTGGATATAGAAAAACTCACATTTTATTACATTTGAGTCTCCTGGTCCACTCAATCCCTAATCTGCGTTTGGCTTTTACCTGTGTAAATGTCCCTGGCACCGATTTAATCCAGTGTGGCGTTGTTGGAAACTAAAAGTAAATGTTTGTTTGACCCATTAATTGGAGCCTGTGTGTATAATGATAATTTAAGCGTGTTGCCCCCTGTGTCGCCACGACAGTCAACCAATTAACCAAATTAACCAATTAATAACCCCACATCAGTCTTGTAATGGCTTCATCTTTTAGGTGTGGTCACTGAAGTGCAGTTTCTCTGGTGGGAATATGGGACTTGTCCACTGGTATAAAGTCTCTTGAATAATCTTGTTTGTTTTTGCTTGTGAGTGTCTCAGTCGAAGCCACGCATCTTTAAGTTGGAACCAAGTTTACTTGCTACAACAGTGTCAACAGAGGTCATTGTACTGAGCTTTAACTGCACTGGCTTTGAATATACTTTTAGTTATGTGGCTAAAATAAAGGATGAGTCACTTTGGGTGTCAAGCAAGGCTAAAGTAAGTATTTCCTTTTATGTTTGTGAGGCAGCTCATACAAAGACTGGTACTATGCTGGATGTGGCAGATGTTTTCCTTGTCAATACATGGGCCATGACTTTATGCACTTCTTTATTTGCACTTTCTGAGTTTCTCCTCAGCTTCCCTTGGTTTTGATTCCTTTGTCCTCTCTGTGTGCAAACATGTAGGGTGGTGGCAGCCACACTTACCACAGGAGTGGCGTGCTTTGCAGTCTTTGGTTACATGGACTTTTCTGAGACAGTCAAAGCAGAGGTGGTTTTCACAAATGAACGTTGTCCTTTCATCACTGGTCTTGGCACAAAAGGTTGAACAGTTAACTATGCCGCGTGAGCTGTCACTGCAAAACAAACAAGGTTGGATTGACTTTGTTAGAACAGTAGTGTTGAGTGCTTTAGCCTGGTTAATTAATCTCTCATGGGAGCCATTTTCATTGATTAGAAATGGTGAGGCAATGGGATTGCAAGCAATTTTAGCTTCCTTTTGTAAGAAGTCTGTAAATTGAGAAAAGCTGGGATCGTTTTAACTTTTATCCAACTCATCCACTGCAATCATCCATCTGTTTGCAATCCAATTAGGTAGTTTAAAAGTTTACGGTTTTCCTCAAAATCATTAAGAATGTTTTGACCTTTTGACTTGAGGAATAGCCTCGGCACAACTTTATAGAAAATCTGCAAACTCTCGAAGTACTGGTGGGTCATTCTTATTTATTTTGGGATATTTCTTAAAATTGGTTCTGTGCGCTCTTTAAACTATGAATGAACTTCCATACCTTTCCTGAAGTACATTTTCTCCAGCTGAACTCAGACAAGACTGAAATCATCGTCTTTGGCCCACAGAAACAAAGAGAAAGTGTTAGCAGTCACCTCCAGAGTCTCGCTCTAAAACCTACAAAACAAGTTAGAAATCTGGGGGTAATAATGGACTCAGACTTGAACTTTAACAGCCATGTCAAATTTGTTTTTTATTTATTTGACAGGGACAATCAATCATACATAGTT
Organism: Chaenogobius annularis; assembly: GCA_015082035.1. Lineage (NCBI taxonomy): Eukaryota > Metazoa > Chordata > Actinopteri > Gobiiformes > Gobiidae > Chaenogobius > Chaenogobius annularis. Next base: position 299,697 of record BJKM01000334.1, on the reverse strand, counting down.
ACAAAACAAAGCTTGCAGCCGATGCGATGCATAGTTTATAGCCCGTGAATAATTTTCAACTTCGTCCTTGGTCGGGCTTTTCTACACTTTTACAGATATAAAAGGCATTAAAACACATTTCCATTTTATAAATGATTAAATCAGTGATAAGCATACACATCTACACAGCGCAATGATGAAATCGGACAGGTTTTCTATCCATAATTTTGATTGCCTGGTTGTAAAGTGAACCAATCTTTGTGGCTGAGGGAGCTGCCTTGGCCCATGCTGTCATGCAGTATGAAATATGAGATCAGCTTGCATGTACAGCAGGGCCGCTAGGTTTGGGATACAATTTCTGATTAATTAAAGCAATTTAGATTTCTTTGCATCGTTTTGGATATTTTCTTAATGTGTTTGTCAAATTTTAGTTGTCTAGTACCAACTCAAGATATTTGAATTAATCAACCGACTGTATTTTTTCAGTTTCAAGACTGATTTGAAATTTATGGTCCAAATTATTATTTTTTTAATGGAAAAACACATAGCGACAGTCTTTGTAAGATTTAGGACTAACTTATTTTGCGTGAGCCACTGACTAACCTCAGCAGCTTTTTACCATCTAAAAATCATTGACAAAATCAAAAGTATAGTGTCTAAACCAGACCTGGAGAGACTTATCCATGTGTTTGTCCCTAGTAGATTAGACTACTGTAACGGCCTGCTCACTGGCCTCTCCAAACGAGCTGTAAAACAGCTGCAGTACATCCAGAACGCCGCTGCTCGGGTCCTGACTAGAACCAGGAAGTACGATCACATTAGTCCTGTGCTCAGGTTCTCTGCCCTGGCTCCCTGTGGCTCAGAGAATAGACTTTAAAGCAGCTCTGCTTGTGTACAAGTCTCTCCATGGCCTAGCACCAAAGTACATCTCGGACATGTTAGTGCCATATGAACCATCTCGGACTCTGAGGACCTCAGGGACCGGCCTCATGCTGGTGCCCATAGTCAGGACTAAACATGGGGAATCTGCGTTTCAGTTTTACACAGCTAAAATCTGGAACAGTCTTCCTGAGGATGTGAGACAGGCCGTTGCTCTGGCAATGTTCAAATCTAAGCTAAAAACTGTTTTGTTTGGCTGTGCAAATGACTGAAATGATTTTCTTTGCACTCTTCTCTTTTATGTCTTAAACTATTTGATGGATAACATGAAAATAGCACCTTTTTAATTTCTTTAAATTAAAAGGAGATAAATTTGAATAATTAGAACAATTAAAAGAGGGTAGGAGGGGCACGAAGTCACAAACACCGACGTGTGTGTGAACTGGATGCTTAAATAGTGTAACTGCAGGAAGGTGCGTGAAAGGGGTGGGGCGAACTTAAGATAACAGACTTATCTTCTTTTCACTGGCAAGGACCACAACCCCAGCTATGATGCTAAATGTTTATTGACCTATGAGAAATATGAACATCACGAATATACAGAAATGACAGCTGGCAATGCGAGCTGTAGGTACCCCCACAAGAAGCTTAACTGAGGCAGTCCCAATTGGCTTCCAGGACCGCCCAGTCAGCCCGGTGCTTGAAGGGAAGGGGTAGAACTATGCAACCTGGTGCTCAAGAAGAAACTGTGGAACCTGGCGACGCGGGCCCCAAGGGGAAACGACGGAGCTGGCCCGAGAATAAAATACTGGAAACCTAGCGACACGGGGCCCGCGGATAAAATACTGGAAAACTGACGGCGCGGGGCTCTTTTCATAGTGGTGTTAAGAGGGACGGGAGGAACCTGGCAGCCCTGTGCCCGAAGGGGAAGAGAAAGGGGTGTGGCAACGCGGTGCCCGAGGAGAAAATATCTAGTAGATCTAGAAAAGATCTAGTGAAAGAAAATTGCCATTCTGGAGGAGCTGCTGCGGCCCGCAAGAGTGGGCAGTGCGAAGGGCACTCTGCTTCCTGGGAGCGAAGGAAGACGGCAGGAACGAGAGTGAGCAGGCAAATTGTGCTAGTCAAGAGAAGGTTTTGTTGATGGTGCAATGGAAACTAATGCCTTGTCAAATGTAGAGAGGAATGACGTGCATGCACTTGCATGCACGCTTAAGAAGAGAGGCCGCCGGGAGTACCCGCGGTGGAGGTCCACAAGCGTGGGAGGTTCTGAATCCAGAACTAGCAGAGGGTGATCTGTGGCGAGATGATGGTCTGCTGACCTTGGAGCGTGGATGGTGCCTAGAGACTGAGCTACCGGACTAGTGTGAGTGAGACGAAGCGGAAAGAGGCGAAAAAAGGAGATGACCGACTGAGAGCTGCGCCTGGGAGAACAGCTGAAATGATGGGACCAGGGGTGGCGGAATTCCGGTGGAGGATGGCCCAGTATAGCTCTCCTGTGCAGGGTGTGGTGAGGCCTGGGTCGGGCCGATGCATCGGCAGGAACGAAGTCGAGCTGATCCCTTGAAAAGTAAGGAACAAGTGCGTATTCAAGCTTGGGCTTCGCCACCATGGAGTGTGTGCACAAAGTCATGAACACCGATGTGAGAGAACTGGATGCTTAAATAGTGTAGCTGCAGGAAGGGGCCTGAAAGGGGTGTGGTCCAGCTCCCGATAAGATTATGTTCATTTAATTACGACTCTGGCCATTCACAGAATGCACCAAACCATGCCCTCAAGGTCATATTTTGGCTGCGCCCCCTGCGCTGTCATCAATTGCGCCGACTCAATATATGAAATGAGCTCCGCTGCACCCATGTTAATGCTAAGATTGGGGTCAAAATACAACCCAAAATGTGTTCCAAAATTTCTGTTCTAATATTCTAATCTACTGAATCGAATAATAAAAACATTGCCTTATAAAAAAAAATATTTGTAAAAAATAAAACTATCCTCTTCAATTAAATCACCATAATCGAATCTGGAACAAGTCTAATATTATGAATGTTTGTCTGTAAAAAACCTGACTGTCTCATTTATTATCAGAAACCCCCTGGTTAAGTCTTGCTGCCATTGATCTTGAGAAAATGTTATAGTCCTTATTTAATAGTGTTTATGGGTCTTAAATGATCCAATTGCTGTTTATCTTTACATGGTTTAGGAATTAAGGAAATATTCCCTTGCTTCATAATCCTCTAGTTTCAAAAAATAAAATAAAATTTGTCACATCTTCCCAAAAATGTATTGAGTCCATCCAAAGCTGGGGTCTTTTCCCTTTGCTTAAGACCTAGGCCTTTTCTTAATCCTCTGCAGGCCCTGTGCTTGTGTACTCCTGTGTACAGACTCCGTACTTGTCGGTACTACTTGTGTACTGCAGGGTACAGACTCTGTACTCGTGTATTCTGGGGCACAGACTTGAAGGTGCAGACTTGGAGTATGGACTTGAGACTTGAGAGCCCTCCAAAGCCAATAGTAATTCGGAAATATTTAACAAATAATACAAAACAACATCCTCATCCAAAATATTGCTCTATTGTGAAATAAAATTATTAAAAATAATCATCCATCAGTCCTTTTCATGATACTTCTTGAGGGCTGTTTATTCTTGATATTGCTATCTTAAGAATATAACATTTTTATTTGTTTTTATTTAAATGTTTTTATTTTTCAAAATTGTAACACAGACCAGAGAGAGGAGACATAAACCAAAACAAGCAGACATCCAACAACAGCCATAAATGAGAAGAAAACACTCATAGCACACAGAACCTAAAACAAACGTCCCATCGGGTGCGTACCTATGTTCCCCCGTTTTCTACGAACAAGGGAACATGGGTACCTCCGCAAATTATATCATAGGCCACTAGTTCAGGTTCCACATCCGCAATAGTTGTGCATAAATGTGTGATTTTACAGCATAACGTATAGAAGCATATAACCCTAAGGGCTGACCCCTGTCCTATGTAGTCCAGTCTGTCAGAGATTTCCATTTTCAAATTAAGACTAAATGTAATCTTTTCCATTTTACGTATGTCCATTATAATGTTAGTCCAGTCCTGGATCGTCAGTGCATTTTGTGTTATTCATTTTTTTTGTGATGGTATTTTTTACTGCTGCCAGGAGGATGCTCCAGAGATAACTGCCGATTGTGTCCATGGCAGGAGTCCTGAGGCCCAAATGCAGAGTTCTGAAATCCATTGGGATGGTGATGTCATAAATTGTAAGGCTTTGTTGATCTCAGTCCAAAACTTCTGAACAACAGGACAATCCCAAAACACGTGGTAGTGATATGCCTTCTGGCTGCCACAGCCTCTCCAACAGTCTACATTTCCCTGTGTGTAATGGGCACTTTGACATGGGGTTATAAAGAAGCGAGACACACTTTTCCAACAGAATTCTCTCCAAACATGTGATTTTGTGGTTCTCCACTGAGATGTACATATACTATACAAAGTGACCCTCTATTTCCCATTTACCCTTGATATAATCAGTGTGACTGCCCAGATTTTTTATATATTTGTACAATTTAGATATAAATCTGAACTTTCAAAGGGATTAATAATCTTTAATTAATAATTCAGCCAAAGGGCTATGATGGTCATCATTCTTTTGGATTTCTTGGTTATAATAACTCCTTATTTGTAAATACCTATAAAAGTCTTGTTTTTCTAAGCCAAAGGATTCTTTCAACTCCTCAAAGCTCTTCAGATGATTCTCCTTCACAATCTGGTGAAAGACCTTTATACCTTTTGTTGTCCAGACTTCAAATCTTGAGTCTGTGCTGTCAGGTGTGAAATTTAGATCGTAAACCAACCAGTTTAAGATTTTAACATCTTTAGTTTGTATGCTTTGATTAGCTCCCTCCATGTTGTACGAAAAAACCACCCAGGGGTTCTCCACCTCCCCCAAGTGACTCAACCGTCTCATCTGCCAGTAAGGCCTGTACAGAAATTCCCGGTACAATAGCAATCTCAATATTTTTCAATATTTAGTGCTCTTACATTCATGCAGTACTTTTACACGCATGCAGTACTTTTACACCCAAAAAGTACCTTTTACAAAAATGTTTTCACAGGTCAAAATTTTTGAAATATTTCAAAACATGTCAGTTTTCCAGTCTTCCCAGTTGTGTGAGGGGTGCTATTACTTTTGGTGGTGGTAGGTTGTATACTTTTTGAAGTATTTCAAAAAAAGTATTAGTACCTTTTCCCCATTCAATGGGAAATTGACAAAATTTTTCAAAAAAATTTCAACTTTCCACACTTCCCATATGTTCACCATTTACAAAGGTAGTAATTACAAAGATTTAGTACTCTTACACAAATGCAGTACTTGTACACATATGCAGTACTTTTACACGCATGAAGTACCTTTACAAAATTTTTTTCACAAGTTGCAATATTTCAAATGTTGCAAAGCTTTTCAGTTGTCTAATGCCTTTTAGTACTTTTGACATGTATACTTTTTGAAGTATTTCAAATAAGTATTTGCACTTTTTCCCTATTCTTTCCAATGGGATGTTAAACTTATCAGTTTTTCCAAAAATGTTCAACTTTCCACTCTTCCAAGCACTTTCAACATGTTCACAATAGACAAAATGAGTAAGTACACAGATTTAGTACCCTTACACAAATGCAGTACTTTTACACAAATGCTTTTCACAGATTGCAATTTTTCAAAGGTTTCCAATCTTTCCAGTTGTCTAATGCCTTCCATTACTTTTGAGATTTGTACCTCTTGTATTTTTTTAAGTATTTCAAAAAGTATTTGTACTTTTCCCCCATTAACTTACAATGAGATATTGAACACATTACAGTTTTTAAACAAATTTTCAACTTTCCACCCTTCCAAACACTTTCAACACTTTCACAAACACCTCCACTCCTTCTCAGTGGTACTATAGGCTATTGCAGTAATGCAGAAGTACAGCGTACTACCTTCAAAATAAAAGCACTGCAAAACCACGAATTTGGGTTTTACACAATAAAAAGAGCTGTAAAACCATGTTTTTGGGTTCCAGTCCTTCAGTGCTTCTATTCGCTATTGCAGTACTGCAGTAGAAGTATATCGAGTACTACCTTCAAAATAAAAGCACTTCAAAACCAAAAATTTGGGTTTTTCAACAATAAAAGCAGTGTAAAACTACGGAATTTGGTTTTTCAAAAATAAAACTACTTGGCTTCAGTTTGCCGTTCACATTGAAAGATACTACTTGTAACACTTCTGATGCCATTGGGTTGATTGTAAAGTTGATAACTTTCGAATACTTTTAATCCCTGGTCGGAAACAACAAACATACACAAGAATCATAGGAACACAAAACTGCTATAAGGGTAAAAACGACAGGATCTGGACTCCAAATCCAGGAGCTTATTTTTCATGTTATTGTTCTCAGACTCCAGCGTCGTCACCCTGGCCCACAGTGCCTCCATCTCGGCCCTTACTGTCTGCAGATTCGTCCGTATTGTCTGAAACATACAACTCGACTTCCTCCATGCGTGCTCCGGTTGCACCCTCTGCTTTCAATTTAGCGGCCACTGCATCAGACACGGCCAGAGCTATGGTAGCTAGCAACTCTGCTCTCAGAGACTCCATGGCACGCTGCACTTCGGACATCATGAGCCAAAGCTAATGACTAATTACATTCTCTCCCCCTCCCCTGTGGCGAGATGATGGTCTGCTGACCTTGGAGCGTGGATGGTGCCTAGAGACTGAGCTACCGGACTAGTGTGAGTGAGACGAAGCGGAAAGAGGCGAAAAAAGGAGATGACCGACTGAGAGCTGCGCCTGGGAGAACAGCTGAAATGATGGGACCAGGGGTGGCGGAATTCCGGTGGAGGATGGCCCAGTATAGCTCTCCTGTGCAGGGTGTGGTGAGGCCTGGGTCGGGCCGATGCATCGGCAGGAACGAAGTCGAGCTGATCCCTTGAAAAGTAAGGAACAAGTGCGTATTCAAGCTTGGGCTTCGCCACCATGGAGTGTGTGCACAAAGTCATGAACACCGATGTGAGAGAACTGGATGCTTAAATAGTGTAGCTGCAGGAAGGGGCCTGAAAGGGGTGTGGTCCAGCTCCCGATAAGATTATGTTCATTTAATTACGACTCTGGCCATTCACAGAATGCACCAAACCATGCCCTCAAGGTCATATTTTGGCTGCGCCCCCTGCGCTGTCATCAATTGCGCCGACTCAATATATGAAATGAGCTCCGCTGCACCCATGTTAATGCTAAGATTGGGGTCAAAATACAACCAAAATGTGTTCCAAAATTTCTGTTTCTAATATTCTAATCTACTGAATCGAATAATAAAAACATTGCCTTATAAAAATATTTGTAAAAAATAAAACTATCCTCTTCAATTAAATCACCATAATCGAATCTGGAACAAGTCTAATATTATGAATGTTTGTCTGTAAAAAACCTGACTGTCTCATTTATTATCAGAAACCCCCTGGTTAAGTCTTGCTGCCATTGATCTTGAGAAAATGTTATAGTCCTTATTTAATAGTGTTTATGGGTCTTAAATGATCCAATTGCTGTTTATCTTTACATGGTTTAGGAATTAAGGAAATATTCCCTTGCTTCATAATCCTCTAGTTTCAAAAAATAAAATAAAATTTGTCACATCTTCCCAAAAATGTATTGAGTCCATCCAAAGCTGGGGTCTTTTCCCTTTGCTTAAGACCTAGGCCTTTTCTTAATCCTCTGCAGGCCCTGTGCTTGTGTACTCCTGTGTACAGACTCCGTACTTGTCGGTACTTGTGTACTGCAGGGTACAGACTCTGTACTCGTGTATTCTGGGGCACAGACTTGAAGGTGCAGACTTGGAGTATGGACTTGAGACTTGAGAGCCCTCCAAAGCCAATAGTAATTCGGAAATATTTAACAAATAATACAAAACAACATCCTCATCCAAAATATTGCTCTATTGTGAAATAAAATTATTAAAAATAATCATCCATCAGTCCTTTTCATGATACTTCTTGAGGGCTGTTTATTCTTGATATTGCTATCTTAAGAATATAACATTTTTATTTGTTTTTTATTTAAATGTTTTTATTTTTCAAAATTGTATCGAGTCCTTAATCCCTGGTCGGAAACAACAAACATACACAAGAATCATAGGAACACAAAACTGCTATAAGGGTAAAAACGACAGGATCTGGACTCCAAATCCAGGAGCTTATTTTTCATGTTATTGTTCTCAGACTCCAGCGTCGTCACCCTGGCCCACAGTGCCTCCATCTCGGCCCTTACTGTCTGCAGATTCGTCCGTATTGTCTGAAACATACAACTCGACTTCCTCCATGCGTGCTCCGGTTGCACCCTCTGCTTTCAATTTAGCGGCCACTGCATCAGACACGGCCAGAGCTATGGTAGCTAGCAACTCTGCTCTCAGAGACTCCATGGCACGCTGCACTTCGGACATCATGAGCCAAAGCTAATGACTAATTACATTCTCTCCCCCTTTCGATGCAAATGAGTCGTGAGAGTCTCCATCTGGGCTGGCGGGGCCACGCGCTTCCTGTGGGGAGGGAACGCGGCTCTTGCACTAGCCTCGTTAGCCTAACTAGCCTCGTTAGCTTGTGATGCGGGCTGTTTTCAACAACGTAGCTGTGGGCCATCAGCTTTGTTTTGTTTTGGTCCCGTGGCGCTACCGGACTTGTGTCTTCCTTGTTTACTCATCTCTCGTCCTTGTTCTTTGGGATTAGGTGGGTCAAACGATGATTTTAAAACCAAGTTTTGCATGCAGCAGCAGTGCGAGGTGCGTCACCATGACCGGACGTCCCGAATACATTATTTTTCTTCTCTTTTGTAATAAATAAATTGTGAAACAGATGTTACTGTTTTATTCCTGTTCTGTTTCTACACTATAACATAATGCAACTTAAAGTATTTAAGTACATGTAGCCTATTCCAAATACAGCATTGGTCCAAGTGTGGGAGTGTGTGTCTGACTCTCGGAACTGCAGTGTGGGGCACCCCAGGGCACCGTCCTCGTGCCCTTTCTCTTCACCCTCTACACTGCAGACCTGCAAACTGCAGACACCACTCTGCTGCCCCCTCACCAGTGAACATCCAGTGAAGGGACATTGAGAGAGTGGACTCATACAAGTACCTGGGTGTCCATCTGAACCACAAACTGGACTGGACTCATCACACAGACGCACTGTACAGGAAGAGTCAGAGTCGACTCTACCTCCTGAGGACCTTCTATGACTCTGTGGTGGCATCAGCCCTCCTGTACGGTGTGGTCTGCTGGAGCAGCAGCATCACAGAGAGGGAGAGGAAGAAGCTGGACAAAGTCATCAAGAAGTCCAGCTCCGTCCTGGGCTGTGCTCTGGACTCGGTGCAGCAGGTGGGGGACAGAAGGGTCCTGGCTAAACTCACGTCTATGCTGGACCATGAGTCTCACTGTGACACAATGTCAATCATCCCTGGTACAATATTTTCTGTTCATATGACAGCTGTAAATAAGATTATTATTATTATTATTATTATTAAGATTATAAGAGTTTTCTTTTTCTAAGTAATCCGTTTTTATAATTATACTGTGCATAATCTATTTCTGTACCCTTTGTTGCAACATTGGAATTCCCCCATTGTGGGACAAATAAAGGTGATCTTATCTTAAAACAATGTATTCAATATAATCAGTATTGTGTATAAATACATTTTCATAGTAGGCTATTCTTCCAAGCAAACCTACGCAAGTGTCTACAATAAATACAGTTTAATACACTTACACTTGTTACTTACACCCAAATGCTTTAAGGCTGTATTTTTATTACAGTATAAACCAATACCATTACAACTTTAACAATTAAAACAGTAAAATAGTTCTTGATGTTTTATTTTATACAAATCCAAATGCATTATTTAAATTGAATTACTACATAAGTTTCCACCTAGTCCCCCTGTTCATGTCCCCAGAGTGTGCGTGTTAGAAATGCCCCTGAACGTGGTGCGCATCAGCGAACAGCGGTGGTCTAAAGTGGCCCCTAAACACTCCAGGCTTCACACACATTTGACATTTGAACTAATGTTTTATGTAACTTTTGAGGATAGGTTTTTGCTCCGGCTACAGATTGTGCTGAACGAAAATGTATTTTTACACAGGGGCTGCAGCGCAGCTTAGGGGATGGCGCTGTGGCCTCCAGCATTGCTTTATCGGCTGACATGGGCCATTTCTGTGGGCCTCCGATGAAACTCCTGGTACTCGCGATGGCTAGTCCGGGCCTTGCTGCAATGATTATTATTATTTGGTTGGTTTTAATAATATTATTATTAAAATAAAACAGAAAAGTCTTCGATGTCAACAAAGAGTCGTAGAAAACGTGATTTCAACCACATTGAAGTTGTAGTTCATGTTTACAGCAGACTTTAAGCTCCGCCTCCGATGCAGTCGTCAACTCTCGTCAATCATCCAGACGAGGCACAGCTAAACACCAAACTCGCCGACTAATGTGCCTATTGTTATTCATCAACCCCCTCTTTCTGTGGGTGGGATTTATTCACCTTTGACCTAAAAAAAATTCTAAGCTGTAAGTGTACATATAAATATAATACAATACATAGTATAGATATAAAAACTGTTTCTGAACTTTTATCAAATCGGTCAATTGACCATCAGTTTTTATTTATAAAGAATTTCATGACAACACAAAAGTATAAAGTGCTCTATACAAACATTAGTACAAACGCATACAAAATATTACAATATTACAATTTAGAACAGGACCAGACCAAGAGGGGCCCTTGTGGACCCCTGCATGACAAATGTGTTTCTAATTAAAATGGGTATGAAGTCCCAAAAAACTGAAACCACAAAAAACAGATTATATGCATACAAATATATCAGGGGTCTGAGGCAAAAACCAAATAGAATGGACAGGCCTACAACTATGTATAAAATAAGACATTTCACTGTGATTGGCTGACACTTACACACACTGTAAGTACAGCAAACTGCTTCGAGCTGATTTTTGCAATGATGCATTTGTTTGGCCTGGGAGAGGTCTGTAGGTGGTGCCTAGAACAAGGATGGATGGGTCTTTATCCTGTCGGGCTGACCCTCAAGCCGGTGGTTACAGGACCTTTTGGCTTTACATTTCACCTCTCAAAAAGAAAAGAACATTTGTACAGAATTCATGTTATATAAACAAATTCTATTTCCCCCCCACCTACTACACTGTAGTAAAATAAGGGTTATGGTCTTTTCAGAGGTCAGAGGCTCTGGTGGCGTTTCCCTGGATCATATCCCTCAGGCCTTTGCTGAAGTGCAGGTTTGCTCCGATCACAATGAAGCCCTATGAGACAGTCTGGTTAGGGCTGCTCCACAGCTGATGTTTGGAGAGAAGACGTGCTACTCACATTATGGTACTCCACCACCTCCTCAATGAAGTCCATCCCATCTGCCAGAGGAATCCTCACTCCATGCTTGGTCCAATCTGCAACAGTTGAACAGTTCAGAAACACTGAGAAACTGACAGAGAAATGTCCACTAGAAGGAGCAGTCTTACTGTTGATGAGGGGGACCACACTCATCTGCAGCATGGTCTTTAGAGGAGCCTGAAGTGGGATGAGCTGAGGGGGGCAAAGCCACAAATCATCAACATGAAGCACACAATACTTGTGTGACAACATGATCCTTACCGCCAGAGACTCCAAAGCCGATTGGTTAGAGAAGATCTTAAACCTGAGGACAGAGCATGTACAGAGTGAGCTACAGAGGGACAGAGGGGGGGACAAAGGGACTGACACAGAGGGAAATAAGCAGAGGGAAAAAGAGAGGGACAGAGACAGAGACAGAGGGAAGAGGGACTGAAGGACTGCGACAGAGGGACAGAGACAGAGGGTCAGAGACATCAGCCTCGAAGAACTGGTTCTCCTCTGAGTGGGTCCAGCTCCGTCTCTGCAAATTGATGCACGTCGGCCTGTCCGTCTGAGGGAGTCGGATCTCTCCTTCACTGTCGTACTCCTCCAGGTTTCTACTTTTTCCCAAAGAGGTTTGGTAGTTTTGCTGTTGAGAAGGAGGCTCTAAGGACAGGGGACTTTGGGGCATTTGTCTAAAGACACGGGGTGACGAGACAAGTCCTTAATAACTTTGTTTAATCTGTTCTCACTGTTGCCCCTCAAGGCAACCACTGTTGTGAATTCGGGTGTTTCGAGGGACAGAAGGACAGAAGGACAGAGGGACAGAGGGACAGAGGGAGAGAGACGAAGCGTCAGAGCGACAGTTAGAGGGACAGAGACAGAAGGTCAGAGACGAAGGGTCAGAGGGACAGAGTCAGAAAGACAGGGTCTGAATCAGAGGGACAGAGACAGAGGGCCAGAGACGAAGGGTCAGAGGGACAGAGTCAGAGAGACAGAGCGTCAGAGGGACAGAGGCAGAGGGACGGAGATAGAGGAATCTTCGCACTTAAAATACGAAAGTGCTAAGGGACTAAGTCCCTATTATTTAAGCAGACTTCCTCTGACAATAAGAAAATGTCCATCACTGTCCACTTTTTTAAATATATATTTTATTGGTTTTCAGACAGAACAAAACAGAACGACCAGAGAGAATGAAATAAAACATTTCCTTAAACAAAGGGTCATTGAGCAAACTGTCATTCCATAAACGTCACAGCAATGTAGATAGGAGAATGATCGCCCAGGTCCACCCTGCCTATATCTGCCTCAGTGATTATAGCTCTGTCTTTAATTAAGAAATAGTCTGTTCTGGAATAGATTGCATGTGGACCAGAAAAATAGGTGTACCAGAGTGCACTGGGGTTCATCTCCCTCTATATGTCAATCAGTTCTATATTCTCCACCAATTTACTGAACTCCCTACCCATTGTTTCTCCAGTGCCTCTTGAGTTTGACACGTCTAATGTAGGTTAGATGCGAAAATCCCATTTGCCCCCACAGATTAGGGTTCCCTCAGAGTGGTTTACAATCAGGTCCACAATATCTGCATATAAGGTGATATCACTTCCTGGTGGAGCATACACATTGAGCAGAGTAAAAAGCTTTCCATTAATAGCTCCTTTAACTAGTACATATCTGCCCTCTTTGTCGTTACATCCAAAACTGTGTTCAAAAGCTATTCGGCTTGAGATCAACACTGCAACCCCCCTCCTATGTTCGCCCCCGTATGACGAATAGCACGACTTTCCATAACAGAATTTGGTATGTTTTTGATGTTCAATATCGTTCAAATGTGTCTCTTGTAAATGTCTTATTTTTTTTCTTTTTTTTTTGCCCATAGGCCTTATTAGACAGGGGGAGGACAGGGTGAAATGGCGAATGAGAGAGAGGGGAAGACATGCAGTAAGTCGTCAGAGTCGGGATTCAAACTCACGACACCGCAGCCGACTGTACTTGGAGCCTGGCATACGTGTGCTGTGACTTAACCACTCGATTATACCGTTAATGTTAAGGATGCCACCTCTAAAACTTCCGATGCCATTGGATTGATTGGATTGGTTTTGCAGTTATAGAGAGTCTCTGGTCGAACACAGCATATAAACACACAAACTACAAGAACAGGAAACAGATGACAGGATAACATAGAAAATAAAATGGTTCATGCTGAAAACGTGCACCAAACCCAAAACCTGATCAAGTATATGATCAAAAAAGTGAGCTATTGTGTCCAAGTTAGTGTCCTTGCCTCCAGTGTCCATGTATGTCGGTGAGTGAATGAGAGTGTGTTTGTTAGCGGATGAAAAAGATTCCATGGCTACAATGTGGTGTGTTTAAGCTTTTCAGTCGCGACCCCCATAATAACAACCGTTGGCGTAATGATACAAAGTCAGTGTAATTGTCCTGGAGTTACCAACAACTAACCAAGGGGCTGGAAAGTAACTCCATCCATCCATTTTCTACCGCTTGTTCCCGTTAGGGGTCGCGGGTGACTGGAGCCTATCCCAGTGCCTTTGGGCCTCAGGCAGGGTACACCCTGGACAGTGGCCAACTCGTCGCAGGGCTAACACAGAGACATAGACACACAGACAATCATTCACTCTCACACTCGTTCACTAGGGCCAATTTACAGTTGCCGATTTACCTAACACATGCATGTCTTTGGACGGTGGGAGGAAGCCGGAGAACCCGGAGAGAACCCACGGTAACACGGGGAGGACATGCAGACTCCACCCAGAGAAATCATGTGATGTAATGTTCGCCCAGGAATCGAACCCATGATTTCCTTCTTCATGGGTGGAAAGTAACTATTAGGGAAAAATAAGTGTTGCCCTAACGAGTCCTAGAGTTGTAAGGAGTGGCAAGAGACTCTGAATGCCTGAGGCAGGAGAAGTTTATCTACCATCAGTCTGGAACCTGCGACTTGAATACTCAACACATTGCACATTAGTATTGACTGTTCAAGTCTGACTATGCTTCCACAGACAAACCACTTCTGTGAGACAAGTTGACCAAGGAAACTGATGATGTTAGAGAAGGACAAATTCTGTTGGATGATGCCCATCATAGATAGAGCTAACCACACAGACATTTTAACAATGGAAGAAATGGAGGTGTCTTTGTTAAGAGTATGCACCAAAGGGAAAATTCTACAACAGTTACTGGAACTGAGAAACGATAAGGAACTAAAAAAGGTTCCTACAGTGTGAAAACCCCTTATTTGTACTGTATTTGGCACCTGAAGGTAGCGTTAACGGGAGCTTTTTCTAGGGGGCGGGGCCAGGGCGCTATTTTGCTACCTTGCCACCCTGCCAACCTTAACGCTGGCGTAAAGAGGCTGGACTTGGCTGCTGGAGGCTGGAGTGGGATGGTGCCAGTTCATATATGGTGATAGTGTTTGAGCCAATGACTGATAACTGTGGCATTCAAAAGCGCCCCCTGTGGGAGGTGTTTGTCATGGCCTCATACACAGGCAATGAAAGAAGTGAGCGATAATATTGTTTGATTTCCTGTTTTTCAATGTGTTCCTAAACTTTGAAAAATAAAATATTGAAATGCAGCCTTGCAGTGTCGTTTCGTTATCAAATTCACCTTTATTTGTTTTACGCAACGTAGAGAGCTCGCCGTCATCACCGGGGTACCAGGACTAAACTCAGACAAAACCAGGTCCAGAACAGTCCTCGCACTCTGAACTCAACTTGTGATCCATAAACAAGGGCAGGCAGCAGCAGAGCCAAGGGAGCGGATGATCTCAAAGCCACACCCCCAGACAGGTGCAATTACCCGCATTAGTCCCGGTGCCAGGCCTCTGAGCCGTCGGTGATGGTTGTCACCCAGTATGGAGACTTTACAGGCAGATGTGTGCGCAAACTTCTTGTGCGTATATGGGTGGCACTTGCCCTGCCGCGAACTCAGTCCCAGTTTCCCTGGTGTTCGGAGCGTACATCCTCGAGATGGGCTTATGCCAATTTAACTGGACCTGAGTGCTCTGTGGGATGCTGTGTGGTCCGGAGGTCGCGAGAACAGAGCATTTATTCGATTTTCCTAATAGACGTTCCTCTCTGAGCTGAGCACATGAGTCTGCAGGTCCAGTCTGGCCCACACCGCGCAGTAACGGGTCCAACGCAGCGCAAAGAGCTTTAAATACCAATTCATACTTTATAAGAAGCAAGAAGTATGTTCTTGTTCTGGTAGCCCCAGGCAAACGAACAAAGTTGGTTTCAGCTCTGGCATTCATACTTTAGCAGAAACACTGTAGCCAAACTCCTCTAGACCCCACCCCCTATGATCCCCAACATCTGTTTCCGTGCCGTTGCTATGGACATTATTATAACAGACAGCTCAGTTGAGAGATTGTGGAGAGAGGAGACAGTGGGGACAGTGGCAGACGTGTTCTCTGTATGTGAAGCTACAAAATGCTTTGTGTTTTATTTACAATCCATCACATATTCACGGAGAAAAGAGCCAAACGAGGAAGTGAATTTAGACGCAGCAAAATGCAATGATACAGGCGGAGCACAGATGTACGAAACAATGTCGGCATTTTATAACCCGTCCAGACCTGCCCCGCAATGAAATGAGAATTTCTTGTCCCGACCCAACCAGACCCACGGGTCAACACACACCTTGCGCATCACTAGTGTCTCTGTGTACGGCCATGTATCAGGCGAGACAGAGGGCGTTTCCCCTCATCTGCACCACTCTCTCCTCGAATATAAAACCCACACAGAGTAAAATTGGTAATTTATACCATTATAAACAACTGGAAGGTTGAATCTTAAACCTCCATTACGATTTAAGGAGGGGTTCTCTTTTTTAACAAAGATTGCCTCCTTAATCTCAAAGCCACAAACCACTCCATTGAAGACAGTGAGGTGGAGATTCTGAGCAGGAGAAAAGATGGTTTGAAAGAGGAGTTAAGAAGGCCAACTTTGTTAAAAAAGAGAACCCCTCCTTAAATCGTAATGGAGGTTTAAGATTCAACCTTCCAGCTGATTATAATGGTCTACTGAAACCATGGAGACGCCCGAGGCATTCTGATGCTAAATAGGCACTCAAGGTGAGGCAGCCATATGCCAGGGAACAATAGAACAATAGGCCCATCCCAGTTAAGTTTCAATGTGCCATTAGCAGGAGGTCCCGCCCTGTGGGCAGGGCTTTCACAGAGTAGGATATAAACAGGAGTTCTCAGACTTGTTTCACTGATTGAGAATGACTCTCAGATGAGAGTCGAAACGGATTGTTTTTTCTAAAACAGAGTCCAGATGAAACAACTGAATCTTTTTCTACAATGGAACACTCCTGGACGAATGAGGGATTACACCGACATCTATCATTTATAATTTGTGTTATTTATGCCCATGAGGGTTATTTTATTATGACTATCTCGTCCATGTGGGGACAGTAACACAACTCCAGTGCACTAGTTATGAAGTGTATTAGTTACGATTCTGGCCATTCACAGAATGCACCACACCACACCCTCAAGTTGCTTTACTCCACCTCTTATTTTTGTATAATCACACCTCTTATTTTGGCATAATCACACCTCTTGTTTAGAATTCCATGCTCTGCACTGTCATCAATTGCGCTGACTGCAAGGTGTGACGATATGAACTCTGTATGAGTTTGAGCTCACCTCCGCAGGTCAGCGTGCACAGCCAGTCTCTTCCCTCTCATCGACACTTTGGCGTTGAATTTGTTCTCCTGAAGAAGAAGGCAAAAATAACACATATGTAACATCTAACAGCTACCTGTAACATCTAACCGGCACCAGTAGCACACTGACTGTGTAGAGTAGCTACATTCCAGTAGAATTACTCTTTCATTCGGTGATATTCAAAACGGTTACAAATGGACAATGAGGGATAATATAAATTTGTTTCCAGAATACAGTTACTTTTCTAAAACCAGTCAGAGTGGGGTATTACCATGGTCATGCTGCTGAGCTGGATGGGCTCTTTCCCAGCAGGCAGAAGCATCACTCGGACATTAGCAGTCACTGACACAGTGGCCCCCGAGGTCCGGATGGAGGTCTTGGGTGGAGCTGTGACAGTCAGGTACAAAGCGATGGGCGCGTCCACCAGAGCAGCGTTCTGGAAGAGACGGAAGAGAAGAGCGATGACACCATAGCCAACGGTCAGACAAAGTGAACCTGGGCATGTGTGTGGGAGGAGTGAGAGGTGAGTATGGGGCAGGTGGAGGGGTGAGTGTGGGGCAGGTGAGTGTTGGGCAGGCGAAGGAGTAATTGTGGGGCAGGTGGGGGGAATGGGTTAGTGCGGGGCTGGTGGAGGGGTGAGTGTGGGGCAGGTGACAGTGGGGCAGGTAAAGGGGTGAGTGTGGGGCTGGTGGAGGGGTGAGTGTGGGGCAGTAGCATTTGTTGACGAATCTTGACGATTCCCCTTTCAAAACTAAAGCATTGATAATTCAAATTTAGATTTAAGGACTGAAAAATGAAGTAAATAAAGAGAAAAAGGCCTATAAAAGGCCTAAAAAATGGTGTGAAATTAAGTTTGTTTGTTTGTTTATTTGTGGGTTTGGAGTACAAACTGGTTTTGATTCCTAACCCTAACACACTGGTTAAACGCTTTTGCACCCACCATCATGACAATAACTCCTAAGTATGTGGTCCTGAGCAGCATCTCCAGATCCTTGGGCATCTGGAACATCATAATGTGACCAGACCAGAGGGTTAGTGGGCAGACAAGTTAAAGCCTTCAAATTCTTTGCAAACATTATGTGATTTAAAAGTATGTTGGTTCAACAGCACATATCCTAGCAGGGGTTGTCTCTCCAGTGATCTGGCTCTCACCCTCTCATTAGCGATGTCCATAGTGAATATCCCAGCCTTGTAATATGCAAACATGCCACTGTCAAAGAAGTACTCAGACAGGGCAAGGTAAACCATGCGGTTGTACTCCTGGATCACCGGCTCCACCGCAAGGTTAGGCAAATGATCGTTTTCATTGGCTAGGCTGAAGAACATGCCCTTAAAACACAGAGAAAAAGTGGCATTAGACCTGAACCTTGACCTGAACCTACTTGGAGCAGGGGTTTTTTTTTCACCTAAATGGGTTAAAATTAGGGTGACCTAACCCTCAATGTTTAATTTGTGTTTTAGTATCCTGTGTTTTTTGTGTGTGTTTATTTTGTGTTGTGTTTTAACAGGGACCCATGAAAAAGATAATTTTTCTCATTGGGTTTTCAGTGTATAAATAAATAAAATGAATGAATGAATGAATGAAATCCCATTTAAAGCAGTACTGAGAAGAGGTTATGAAAGGTGTATCTGTTAATTAAGCAGTAGGCTACACACGCAAGTCCACAAGACACGAAAACATGGAGTCACACCAGTTTTAAAAGCATATAAAGCCACATTAGGACAGGAATAAAGACAGAACCTCCCGGACAATTATAAACTCTGACGCTAAGTTAATGCCACACACTTTTCAGTCTTTCAAAGTGCACACAGAGTGTAGCTGCTAGACATCTCTCATACTTTTAATTTTATATTTGCAATATTCAGTTTAAAAACACATTTCTTAGAGTAACATTTTAAATAGCAGACGGTAATAAAGAAGTAATTATTTTTGTTAAATTCATGTTCCTTTGTTTTATATTTTGTGGAATCACACGTTAGAGGGGGAACCTTTTATTTTGTTCCGCTTTACTGTTGCTTGGGGGAATGTTTATTGTGCACTGCCTAATTGAAGAGCCACACGAAGTGTTTGCTCCGTGGCGTCTGACGACGAAAGAGTTTTATTCCCTTTGAGGAATGAGGCCGATGAGGTAATTTTTCGTTGTTTTGTCATGTTTAAAATACTTGTTACTAAGACTGTTAATTTAAGTTTGTATGTCTTTTTAGTTCTGACGGCATGTGTCGACATTTGTGAGGCATGATTTGTAAGACATGTTGAAGACTCCTCCTGTCCGATAAGAAATGTCTGTTATGAAACAAAGAACGACTTGGAACTTGATTAAACTCGAGGGGAGCAACCGTCAGAACGCAGCCTGCTTCGTGCCGGAGAAGAGAGAGAGAGGCCTGACGCAGCGGAGCCGAGCCGACAAGGAGCGCTTGTTAAGGGCCCCCTCGTCAGCTTTGCTCTCGAACATCAGAGGAAAGACTGACTACATGCACTGACAGCCCAGACTACGGCAACACGGGTCCAAGAGTGTAGCGTGGTTAATCTACACGCTACAAGTTAAACGAGAAAAGGTAGATTCATCTTGCTAATTAAAGGGACTCTAATAAGTTCTTAAAGGGGTAAAGTGCTGTGATTGCTTTATGTAAAGTGACTGTTACTAAGGCATTTTAAGTTTAAAAGTGCATTAAGGTACTTAAAGGTCAAGTCTTTATTATTTGTTTGACATGGACGGTCAGTAGATTTAAAGGTAATCATTTCCCACATATATTTGCATAAAGTAAAGAAGTAGCCTACATTAAACTGATTATAGTGACATGGAGCAAGAAGACAGTGACACTGAAGCTGTGGAGCAACAAGTACATTTTGAATATGAAGTCTCAAGCCCACAAGAGCCAAGCACAAGACAAGCTGACCAAAAGGGTTTGAGGAAAAGTGAAAGAGTAAGAAAGTTCCCTGAAAAGGGCCAAGTGTTACATGAAGAAAGAGTGAACACGCTTCAAGCTCGCTTTAAGGTCAATTATAACAAGTGGAAAGCAGTTGCTAAACAAGGTAAAGAAACACTCAAAGAACTGGTCAGTGCAAGACTACATGATCTCATTGTCCAAATTGAACATATCTCGACAGAAATGAAACAAGTCTATGATGATCTGCGAAGTCATGAATCTCCTGATGCAGAAACGCACCGCAGATTAGACACATGTGAAGCTGTTTCTCAACAGATAATAGAGCAAGCACGAGAAAACCTGGCAGCAGAAGAAGATGAGAAAGAACAGAAACAGAAGGTATTAGAGCACGGCTAAAATTGTACGAGCAAGAACAAAACTCGGATGAAGAAATATCAAACTTTCTGCACGAAAAGACCAAACAAAGAAAAGCCTCATCCAAACCAGTAAGTCAATCTGCACCTTCACAACTCAATGCAAATTCTAGACACCACAAGGTCACAACCAACAACTCAAACCAAGCAAGAAGATAGCACCACAACATTAGCACAAGTTTTAGCAGGGACCATTAACATTAGTCGTCCACCAGTACCAGAGCCTGCAGTTTTCAGTGCAGATCCTCTCAAGTACAAGGATTGGAAAATGTAATTTCAAACGCTGATAGACAGAAAGAACATCCCTGTATCTCCGCGAGTATGTTGGTGGATCTGCCAGAAAAGCTGTTGAGAGATATTTTCTGTTGGGAACAGACACAGCGTACTTTTCAGCAGGAACACTCTGGAGGAAAGATATGGAAGTTCATTTGTTATCGCCAAAGCTTTCAGAGATAAGTTAACATTGTGGCCAAAGATTGGAAGGGATCTTGGGATCAGGGATAGTGCTGAACTTTGTGAGTTTTCAGACTTTCTCAGAGTTTATGAAGCAGCTATGCTCCAGATAAAGGGTCTAGAAATTCTAAATGACTGCAGCGAGAATCAGAGAATTCTCAGCAAGCTCCCTGATTGGTTAACAGCAAGATGGAATAGGAAAGTTATTGAGACTGAAGAGCAGAATGGTTCCTTTCCAACATTCAGTAGCTTTGTTAACTTTGTTGCAAGGGAAGCCAAAATAGCATGCAACCCAGTGACATCACTTCATGCACTCAAAGCAGGTGATCCGGAGAAAGTGAAACCTCCAAAGACACGAAGTGTTGGAGCGAAAGTGTTGACAAGTATTGTAGAAGAGAAGTCTGACACTAGAAAATGTGTGTTCTGTGAAATGCTAAACCACTGCATTCACACATGCAAAGGTTTTCTGGACAAGGCCATTGCTGACAGAGTCAAGTTTGTGCAAACAAAGAGACTGTGCTTTGGATGTCTCAACTTGGGAAGCCAAAGAAAGAGGAAAATGACAAGGATACAAAGGGTATGAAAAACACAATGGAAACTAAAGAAGAAAAGTCTAAGGAAACACCAAATGAGGCGATATCAAACCGTGTGATTCTGAGTGACAAATGTGATTCTGAGTGACAAAAATGAGCTGACATCTACAATCATTCCAGTTTGGTTATCAATGACAAGCAACCCTGAACATAAAATCCTTCATTATGCTCTCCTCGACAGTCAGTGACACAACATTTGTCCTGCAAGAAAAGGCATATGTTCTAGATGCTGAGAAGAAGCATGCACAGTTAAAACTCTCAACACTATCTTCCAAAGATACACTGGTTTCAAGCCAAAAGCTGTCTGGGCTACAAGTTCGAGGGTTCTACTCGTCAAGAGAGAATCCCTCTTCCCAGGACATACACAAAAGAATTCATCCCTGCCAATCTAAGTCATATTCCCACACCAAAGACAGCTAGAGCATGGCCTCACTAGAACACTTAGCTGAAGAGATCCTCTTGATTGAATGTGATGTTGGTCTGCTCATCGGTTACAACTGTTCACAAGTGCTGGTACCAAGAGAAATTGTGTCAGGAAAAGACAATGAGCCTTTTGCCCAAAGAACAGACCTTGGCTGGACCATAGTCGGCGGTGCAAATCCATGCGTGGACTCTGGGGATGCTATTGGTTGTAGCCACAAGATCGTTGTAAAGGAAGTGACACCCACTCTGTCAGCAGAGCAGTGGTCCAAAAAGGTGCATTACATCTACTGCACAAAATCAAACGAAGTCATCACCCCACAGATGTGATTAAAGTGCTTGAATCTGACTTCAAATGAAAGAAAGGTGGAAGATCTCACTTCTCCCAAGAAGATTTGCGTTTCAGAATCAGAATCAGAATCAGAAAGAGTTTATTGCCATTGTCAATGAACAAAATTCAAAGACGTAGGAACTTGTCTCGGCCTTAAGGTGCAACATAAAAACACTGAGCAATAATAAAACAACATATATTCAATCAAAAAAGGGCATGCATTAGGAAACAATTTAAAAATGACAATACAATAAAAATAAAAATAGGCATTCTTATGTACACAAGAGTTACAATTATGTTTAAAGCTGTAGTGCAGAAAGTGACAGTGAGTGAGTGGTTGAATATTGCAGTTAAAGTGACAGGTGTTTTGAAGTGTTCATGAGTCCAACAGCAGAGGGAAAGAAACTATTCTTGTGGCGGGAGTTCTGGTCCGGATGGACCGTAGCCTTCCTGCCTGAGGGGAGTGGTTCAAATAGACCATGTCCAGGTGAGAAGGGTCAGCTGTGATCCGACCTGCTCGTCCCAGAGCCCTGAGATGTACAGGTCCTGCAGAGATGGAAGTCTGCAGCCGATCACCTTCTCAGCAGAACGCACAATGCGCTGTAGTCTCTGTTTGTCCCTGGCTGTGCTCCAGCAGAGGGGCGCTGTAGTCTCCGTTTGTCCCTGGCTGTGGCTCCAGCGTACCACACGGTGATGGAGGAGGTGAGGATGGACTCAATGATGGCCGTGTAAAACTGCACCATCATCTGCGCTGGCTGCTTGGCTTTCCTCAGCTGCCGCAGAAAGTACATCCTCTGCTGGGCCTTCTTGATGACGGAGCTGATGGAGGGCTCCCACTTGAGGTCCTGGTGATGGTGGTGCCCAGGAAGCGGAAGGAGTCCACGGTGGTGATGGGGGAGTCTGTCATGATGAGGGGGGCTGGGAGGCTGTGGCTTTCCTGAAGTCCACGATCATCTCCACTGTCTTCTGGGCGTTGAACTCCAGATTGTTACCGCTGCACCAGGACACCAGCCGGTCCACCTCCCTCCTGTAGTCAGACTCATCCCCGTCCGAGATGAGGCCCGATGAGGGTGGTGTCGTCCGCAAACTTGATGAGTTTTACGGAGTCGTGGCTGGAGGTGCAGCAGTTTGTGTACAGGGAGAAGAGCAGAGGGGAAAGTACACAGCCCTGAGGAGCTCCGGTGCTGATAGTCCGAGTGTCTGAGACATTCTTCCCCAGCCGCACGCACTGCCTCCGATCCAGTCCAGGAAGTCAGTGATCCACCTGCAGGTGGAGTCAGGCACGTTGAGCTGGGAGAGCTTGTCCTGGAGCAGAGCAGGGAGGATGGTGTTGAAAGCAGAGCTGAAGTTCACAAACAGGATCCTGGTGTAGGTTCCCGGGGAGTCCAGATGCTGCAGGATGAAGTGGAGTGCCAGGTTGATGGTGTCATCTCCGTAATGGAAGAAGGCGTCAAGATGAAAGCGGATGGACACTGCGAATTGCCTTTGCCATTTAAAGAAGACAGAACCAGTCTCGCAAACAAGCAAAAATGTGCAGAACACCGCCTCACTTGTTTAAAACGATTTGAAAGGGATAGACAATATCAAGAAGACTACACTGGATTCATGAAAGAAACAATAGAGCGTGGTCTTTAATAATACTAGGCCTATCTAAATCTAATTTGAGTTCTGAATTAAATGATGAAAGCTAATTCCCCTGCCTATTCTATATTCTAATACAATAGGCTGTGCACAAAGTTCTCCTTCATACACCACCTCTCTCCTTCTCCCGGAGCCTCTCCAGCCCCTGTCCTGCCCATTATCCAAAGCTCATAACCACAGATGACAGTAGGAATACAGAAAGGTAAATCGAGAGCTTTGCCTTTCGACTCAGCTCCTTTTTCACAACAACAGTCCGATACAGAGACCGCATCACTGAAGACTCCTTAATCCGAGGTTGGGCTGCAACAATTACTCGAGTAAACAAAAAAGCTTCAATTATTATTTTATTGCCTCGATGATTCGTTTCATTTAAATATATAATTAAAAACACATGAATCTGTGGTGCACGGAGCGCACATAACGATTTGTGGCGCTTTTGTTTCCCAGGGAGCTTGTCCCGGTCAGACCTGCTGTAGCTAAAGCACAACAGAGGAAAGAGCGCGTGTTTTAAACTCACGAGTGCGGCCGTGAAGAATTTGGTTGGGTCGGTGTCCCGAGCTGCAACTCTCACCACCGCAACTAACTGCAGCCCTAATCCGAGGTTTGACGATTGGTCGGATTCTCCTCTCCAGTACCCTGGAATAGACTTTACTAGGGAGGCTGAGGAGTGTGATCCCTCTGTATTTGGAACACGCCCTCCGGCCCCCCTTCTTACACAGAAGGACCATCACCCGATATGCCAATCCAGAGGCACTGCTCCCGACTGCAACGCAATGTTGTAGAGCCGTGTTCGCCAAGACAACATCCAAAGACTTTACATTAGACGCTCCCATAACATAAAATTGCTCCTCTTTCCGCTCCTTTTCACTAATTATATGTATGCTTAACTGTTCACAAATAATGTATTTTATATGTGATGAATTAAATAAATACATTTAAAGAATTAAATAAAAAACACTCAGATCTCATCCACCTCTCCCTATGAATCCCTCCCTGAGTATAACTCATTTACAACTCCGCGTTGTACCGTGTCTGTCCAATGTGCCATGCTCTCGGACTTCTCACATCCCTGTGCTGTATTGCCTCTAGTTTAGAGGCCCTCCTTGTTTTAGCAGCTGTACAAAAAAGTCTAGAAACTTTAGTTTTGGATATCCCGCTCTGCAGAGAGATGGGCTAAACCATTTCCTCAGACGGGGACAGTTTTCCGCTTGTTGTCTGAGGTCTGCGTTGTACGGCAAGGGGCTGACAGCTGACAGGAGAGGGTCTACAGCTCAAAGATGCATTTAAAACATTTCATGTGAGAAAATAAGGAATCAGAAACACGAGAATGGAAATAGAAACAAAGCGAATTGTGTTAAGACAATGGACACTTAATTAGACGAGTGAAAGGAAAACATTTTAGTGGAGGTTGGGAAGACTTTAGGTGGGCTGAGGCCGCATTTAAGAGATCTAACGATGTCCCTGCTGGAAGACTTTCTGTTTTTTGTCATGTTAAATACCCTCCCAGGATCCCCAGTCACTGGGGGACGGTGAAGGAGCGATAAAAAGAAGATTATTAATCTGTTACTGAAACATTTCTAGCAGACAGGATCCAGGTGCTTTCAAATGTACAAACGCCCCCACAGTGGTATTTCTCTTGTCACCCCTTCTGTATGTATAGTACATGTACACATGTAACTCCTGTCAGGAAACTATACAAAATGACAAGACCCAGAGCCAGAAAAAAACCCATGGCCCTGTGATGGAACAGTTGTGGCACCAAAATATCAGACAAGACAAACAACATGGTCATAGACTTTGAATGTATGTGAATACACCAGATGTAGCTCAGAACTAGTTTCCATTTGTAGTCCCATGGGGGTAAAACAGATCAAAACACAACGTTAACAGATGCATTAGCTTTATAGTTAGTGTATAGTGTGAAAGGTTACTCTGAAGTCCATATCCAGGCTGCGCTCGGTCACCCGCGGGTCACTTAGCAGGGAGTAGTCTATGCCGATGTAGTAATCCACCTCAGAGCGCACAGGGATGGTGTCCAACATGGAGTTAACATGGACCAGAGCAGCATGGTCCAGCACTGGGCAAAGCTTTAGAGGACAGAAGAGAGGAGAGGTCAGAGAACAGCCCACATACAGAGTCAGTACGACAGTACAAGGACAGGTACAGGGACAGCCCTGGGACAAACTGACCTTCTGATTTAGAAGGAAGCGCATCCCAGTGGTCAAGAAACTGGCCAAGAAGTCATATACTTTACTGCAACACACACATATAAGTACACAATAAATAACAGAAAAAGTATCAAATACAGGATTGTATTGCTCTTGGTTTTCTGGTGAATTTGGGTTCAACAGATAAACCTAAGACATCTTTTTAATGCATTTTTAACCATGTATATTTTTAAGTATCATGCTTATAAAAATATTTGTTTCTGAAAAAACAAAAATGGTCCGGTTTTAAACAAACACAGATATTTTATGGATTCTAGTCAGGGTCAGTATACTTACCACTGTGTGTGTGATTCCCCAGTGTTTTACCTGACACACTGACAAGCGTGTATAACGCAGAAAGGATGCTCTGGGACGAGCAGGTCGGATCACAGCTGACCCCTCTCACCCTGGACATGGTCTATTTGAACCACTCCCCTCAGGCAGGAGGCTACGGTCCATCCGGACCAGAACCTCCCGCCACAAGTAACAGTTTCTTTTCCCTCTGCTGTTGGACTCATGAACACTTCTTAAACACCTGCCACTTTAACTACAATTCAATCAATCACTTTCTGCACTACATCTGTACATTTAGATGTAAATTCTTGTTGTAAATAATAAGCCTATTTTACTTTTAATATAAAATACTTTAGATACAAACATGTTTTTTTATTCCTTAGCCGTCACAGAGAGTACCGTTATATAGAGCATCTGAGTGAGGCCATTCCCCAATCCATCCAAATGTGATCATTGTTGAGCTGTTTTCATTTTAAGGTTCCTTGGGATTCTTGATCACTTTGAACAAAGTCTTTTCAGGGTTGACCAGAAATCTCCTCAACATCCACAGTAAAGTTTTTATATAAAAGACTGAGTAGCCACAATTTTCACCGTATAATAATGTTCAGTGACAGCAGAGAATGCAGCAAATTCTTTTAATTTTAAATCTAATGCATGCCCTTTTTGATTTAATATATGTTGTTTCTATTATTGCTCAGTGTTTTATGTTGCAGCTGAAGGCCAAAACAAGTTCCTATGTTTGTGAATTCTGTTCATTGAACAATGGCAATAAAACTTTTTCTGATTCTGATTATTGTGTGTATCTGTTTCCCTGTTTCCTGTCTAACCTACACCCTCTGGAGGTGTCCTGTTGAACTACACCCTCATGTGACATCGCCATGGATCTATTAAATGATGGTATAGAGTATTGCTAGCTTAAAGCTGTTTCCAGTGAGCCGCAGTGGTCAGTCCATTGCTAACTGCACGCAAAAAAAAAAAAAAAAAAAAAAAGAAATCCTACAGCTACAGTGTTTATTTTTTGTGTGGGTTTTTTTTTTTTTATTAAAAGTAACTTTTTAGTCTTTTGTTTTTCGGCTTGTTCTGTTTTGTTCTAGCAACTGATTGGCCAACACTTGCTCATGTGGAGCATGGTCGACAGGCAGCGCAGCCATTGGATTGGCATTACGAGCCACTGACCATGGCCCATTAACCTAAAATGAATGCCATCTTGCAACCTTTGGTGTCCTGTTGAACGCCTTCATGTCCTCTTCTGGTTTGTATTACCTCAGTGTCCCGCTGAACTGTGCCCTCATGCGATGGATCTTGGCATCGCAGCTGATGTTCCCAATCTTCAGCCTTCCATCCAGGTCTCGGATCAGGGTCAGGGCAGTGTGGATGTTGACCCCTTCTGCTGAGGCGTTGATCAGACCTGTGTCATAGCTTACAAAGACAGAGAGTAGCTTCTGAAAGTCCTAATGAAGAAAGTTTCAGTTTAAGACAGAACTTACAAGAACCAGTAGAGGATGCGGCGGTGGAAACTCAGGGTGATGGAGGAGTTCTGCACGTTAAACAGGAGTCCCACTGAGGGGATGAAGCCCAGGTCCACACTAGTGAGGTCCAGGTCTGTAATCTTTATACTGAGGATACACACACGCACACAGACATACACAGTCAGGCGTTCCAGGTGCCAGAAGCCACCAGGGGCAGTCAATCATTTCATTAATAAAGCATTGCATTAGTGCGCTTGCAGGCAGTCAGTATGAAATTTAACCAAGATATTTTTATGCATCAATTGTGTTTATATCTTTACTGTGTACATCCCCATTATCTGTGAACTGGTACAAACAATCCTAAATCTGACATCATGCCATTACATCAGACCCAAACAACAGCTATAAAACCCATGGTTAAACTGAGGGAAGACGTTTGTTTTTCATAGACAAAACATCTACGACAGCTGTTGGTCAACATAAGAACTACAACGTTATGGTTTCAGTGTGATTAAATGATAGATAAGCTCCGATAAAAACATAACATCCACACATTGGACATATTAAATTCTAGCAAATTGATGAAGATAAATTTGATGGGAGCAGGACCACACCATCTACATCCCCTCCAATGGCTACACGATTTAAGCATCCAGGTGACACACATCAGCGTTTGTGGCTTCGTAGCCCCTCCTTTCCACCCTTTTCTGATTATGTTTTATCTCCTAGACAGGGGTAACGAGGCCCAGGAACCTACAGCCCACATTGCCAGAAGCCCAAAAACGGCATTCACTTTATGTACATTTGATGTTTTTTTGTGTTTCTCATATGTCAAACACTTTCCACCCTAATCTTGGTGTTGTGGGCCTTGCTAGTGGAACTACACTTAAGATTGATTTAATCATATATTTAAAAAAAAAAAGTGTTCTCAGTGCAAGTATGCAGAGGAGTCAGCAGCAGAGCCCGTACTCTGTGATGGTGTACTGGAAGCGTCCCTCTTTGCCCTTCATCTCCGGCAATACAATGTCGCTGATCTCCTGCTCCACAAAACGCTGCGTCTCCGCCTTCACTGTGGGACAAGGGACAGGAGAGCGGAATACTTAGAAGACAAGCAGGGAAACGACAAGACATGGTTCAAAAACAATCTTGCAGTGAGGAGTAGTAAAATACCATTTTGAGTCCAAATCACAAAATCCTCATAGTTTGAAAACAGGGGTCTCATTTAGGAAACTTTACGTGGAGTTCTTGCTAAAAGTGTACGTATGGACAGAACAAAACCTCCCTCAAACTCATACTTTTCTTGTCTGTCTGAACACCGAATGTCTTCAGCCTTATCTTCGAGCCTTAGCTCCTGTGGAGCTCCTGTGCTGATAGTCCGAGTATCCGTCAGGAAGTCAGTGATCCACCTGCAGGTGGAGTCAGGCACGTTGAGCTGGGAGAGCTTGTCCTGGAGCAGAGCAGGGAGGATGCTGTTGAATGCAGAGCTGAAGTCGACAAACAGGATCCTGGCGTAGGTTCCCGGGGAGTCCAGATGCTGCAGGATGAAGTGGAGTGCCAGGTTGATGGCGTCGTCTACAGACCTGTTGGCTCTGTAGGTGAACTGCAGGGGGTCCAGCAGGGAGGAGGTGAAGGACTTTGAGGGTGCAGAGGGAGGAGGTGAAGGACTTGAGGTGGGACAAGATTTCATGACTACACACGTCATGTACAAGTGCTCATTACAACTGTGCTCAAACCATTCCAGTGGGAAACTGTGGCAGCAAGGACGCAAACCATTTCCATGTATATTGGAACTGAAGGCTGCAGCTGCAGACAAAACTGTGTCTCAAATGACAAACCAGGTACTTGTCTTAAGTCAAAAGGTGGACAATCTGGAGAACAGTAATCAAAGAAGCAAAATGCGGGTTGTTATCATTCCAGAGGACAGTGAGGGGAAAATGTTGTCAATTATATGGACACTTGGATCCCTGAATATCTAAACCCTCCAACTAAAGCTGGGAAAATAAAGATTAACCTTGCACACTGCTCTCCGGCTCCCGCCACGAACCATCATCCAAGACCTATTATACTGAACTTCCACAATTTCAAAGGCCGCAAAAGTTTAAGGAGACACCCAGAAAAAAGGCAAGAAAGTGTTTCTTGCTCCATAGGTTACAAGCAAAGTTTTGTGGTTAAGAGGATGCTAAGCAGGAATGGCAATTAGACTACATTCTTTTCTTTTTGTTTACTTTGTATTGCCAGAACAATATAAGTTGTAACGGTGATGATAAAGTCAGCAAATTGAAGTATTTTGGGAAACTGGATAAATATATACAGAAAACGGTGGAGGAGGGTAGTGGTCTGGGGAGGTAGTGTATCCAGTTTGTTAACACATATACTAAAATTGGAAGCAGGAAATGGAATTAGGCAGGCAGAAGTTCGGGGGGGGGGCCTTTATCAGGAATTTACTTCACTCAGTTTCTTGATCATTTATCAGATCAGGTTTTGGGTTCCGTGCATGTTTTTGGCATGAAACCTTTTGTCAAGGGTTCAAAGTGCTTCACACAACAGAAAAAAAATCATTAAAATCACAAAGACAAGACAAAAATCACTAAACAGTTTAAGACATAAAAGAGAAGAGTGCAGGTAAAATCCTTTCAGTCATATGCACAGCTAAACAAAACAGTTTTTAGCTTAGATTTCAACATTAACAGAGTGGAACCTGTCTATATTTAGGAAGGGACTGTTCAGAACTGCATAAAAACTGAAAACCAGATTCGACATGTTTAGTCTGACTAGGCACCAGCAGGAGCCGGTCCCTGAATCCTCAGAGCGTCCGAATAGTTTCTATGCACTTACATGTCGAGATTACTTTGGTGTAGGCCATGAGAGAGCTTGTACACAAGCAGAGCTGCTTTGAAGTCTATTCTCTGAGCCAACAGGGGGCAGCTGCAGAAGACCTGAGCAACAGGACTAATGTGATTCCCGGTCAGTTCGACCCAGAGTAGCAGCATTCTGGAGTGCTACTGCAGCTGTTTTACAGCTCGTTAGAAAGAGGGCCAGTTGAGCAGGCCGTTACAGTAGTCTAATCTAAGAGACAACGATGGATAAGCTTCCAAGTCTGGTTAACCTATACTTTTGAATGGGCTGTTAAAGTTTAGTCTGAGTCCATTATACCCAATTGCTAACTGATTTATACCGAGACTCTGCACACACTTTCTCTTTGTTTCTCTGGCCAAAGACGATAATTCAGTCTTGTCTGAGTCAGCTGGAGAAGTTGTTTTGCATCCACACACTGACTGTTGATCAGTGACAGAGTAATCCATGTCCATATTCACCTTGTGTCAGTATGAAACATAGATCTAACTTCGTCTGGTAATTGTGATAGACCACATTTGCTGCTTAATCAACTGACCTAAACGAGCATGAGAATGCGCGGTGGTCCAGGAAATGACCCTTGGGCACCCCACAGGCTTGTGGTGTGAGACACCAATTGCAACAACTTCCTGTCTTCTCAACCAATTTTAGGGCAGTTACAGTGTCCCACCAGTCCTCTAGTCTCTGTAAGAGGTCCCGATGATCGACG
Organism: Chaenogobius annularis; assembly: GCA_015082035.1. Lineage (NCBI taxonomy): Eukaryota > Metazoa > Chordata > Actinopteri > Gobiiformes > Gobiidae > Chaenogobius > Chaenogobius annularis. The sequence goes on along the minus strand of BJKM01000334.1, from coordinate 268,459 downwards.
TGTCAAAGCACACTCAGATCTACAGAATTAAGACCGAGGCTTTGCCCGCGTCAGTGTTCAGGTGGATGTCATTTGTCTCACCTTGGACACACAGCAGTCTCATTGCTGTGATGAGGTCTAAAACCTGACTGGAAAACATCAAATGAGTGTTTATTAAGAGGAATAGTGAGCTGTTGTAAAGCAACCTTCAAGACTTTGCCCCAAAGGGCAGTATTAGAGATGGGCCGGTAATGACTCATTACTGCGGCCATAAAAGAGCGCTTTTTATGAGAGGCATTGTCCAATAAAAACATTGGGAATGTTCTAGATTGAAGCGACATGTTAACTATGTGATGAGTGGTGCTAACAACTTCAGCACATACTTTAGAAATCTGGTGGGTTAAACAGCATCGAGCAGCATGTAGCATGAACTCAGGTGGTGGTGAATCTCCTGGACAGTTTTGGTCATTACAGGATGCAAAGGGGGTCACCCTCTGTGTCTCGTGGTTTTAAGGTTATTATTTGTGTTGTGGAGTTATACCATTTTTAATGCCTAACTTTGTCATTAAAGAATAATGCAAACTCATTACACTGGAAGTGGAAATTAGTTCTAACGGCAGCTGAGCTGAAGCACTCATAGACATTAGGACTCATACACTAGACGAGATGTGCTTATTTTTGTTTTATTAGTTTTATTTCATTGGATGTCTTGATGCTTCTGTCTTCCATGTTTTTGTATTTTCCTTATATTTCAATTTTAAAAAAGAAAAAAGAAAAACGTTAAAACCCTGAGCTTTATCTGTTTATTATGTGTGCCTCAGTTGTGTGTGTGTTTGGCTGTTGTGCGCGCTGTTGTGTGCATTTGTGTGTGTAATGTGTTGCTTTGAGTGCTCACTAGGAGATAAAGACCTAAAAAAATTTACCATTTTATACTTTAGCGAGGCTAGTTCTGTATATTGTCCAGTAACGTGACAGCTTCATCTATATCAGGCAGTGCCGGTGATTCATGATGCACCATTCCTAAATTCAAATCCTAGGTACCTGACTGTCCCTCAGAAAGTCTTTAGATTTCAAGTATTAGTCTAAAACTTGTCTGTGGTGCCATATCTAATAATGACAGGAAACCGCCTCCTTACACATGTCCAGACCCCGGTCTGTGATCCGGATTTTGACCCCGGGCAGCTCAGTTGACAGGACGCATGATGCTAACAGAAAGGGGAGGAGCCAGAACCAGGATGTAGTCATCTTGCAAGCCACACCTGAAAGACATGAGGGTAGGCTTTAAGTATTTTATTGTTTTACACCGGATACCCTTCCAGTTGAGAGCCTTGTTTGAGTGAGAAGTGGGCGGGATGTTTGAACAAGATAGTGAGTGAACACTCAACCCACTGCACCACAACGGAATACAAAAAACACCAGTATCCCAAAAATAGTCTGGATATATTTAGTTTACAAGCTCTGTAGTTTCAGGACGATGGGAAAAAGTATGTGTATTTGTGTATGTGTGCGTGTGTGTTGTAGGGATTGTGGGACATAGAGTGTAAGACTGGGACATAACTCAAATATTGGTGTGAGCTGCCGAGCTTGTGTGAACTGCAGTAACCTCAGGGGCTACAGACTGTGGAGCCTTGCTGCAGATTTAGAACAGACCGGGCACTGCCGGCCTCTAATTAGAGGCTCCACATTGTACAAAGCCAACAGGACATTGCTATGGTGATGCTAATGAAAAGCTATGGTTAACCACATTCTTTTAATACACTTCCCTCAACACAGTTTTATTTGACCCAAATTAACCAGGACAGTCCCACTGAGTCTCTGTCTCTTTACAGGGAGGCCTGGCCCCAGGACTTAGTACATACCAGTCTGAATCAAACCTGGGACATTGCTATGATGCAGGGTCCCTAACAATTATGCCACTATGACACACTTCACTTCAGTGGCACTGTAGAGAATGGTTCCAAACACACAAACACAAAAATACACAAAAAACTACCGCAACTCCAGCACAAACTGACTATTTAAATACAAGACAAACATCTGTAAAGAATGCTTGAGTCAGATATAGAAAACATTAACATAAAAGATTCAATATACGTCTGTGTCCAAGACTGTAGTGTTACCTCCAGATACAGCTGAAGCAAAAGCCTCACTCCTGATTTGTCCTGTCAGTCAGACTCCTCACACCTCTCCGTCTGTGCTCCGTCTGTGCTCCGTCTGTGCTCCGTCTGTGCTCCGTCTGTGCTCCGTCTGTGCTCCGTCTGTGCTCCGTCTGTGCTCCGTCTGTATTCACTCTGTGCTCCGCCTGTGTTTTGTCTGTGCTCCGTCTGTTTCCTCTCTGTAATCTGTCAGTGCTATGTCTGTGCTCTGTCCCTGTGCTTGAGCCTGTGTGGTTCCCTCCCTGGTTGCAGAGGTCTGTGATTCTGCTCCAGTGGATTCGGGGTGGAGTCTTCCTCCCTCAGCCCACCTCAGGACCTCAGATCCTCCCCCTCCACAGACTATGGTGCTTCCCGTGAACATTTGACCTGACTGAATGATGGAACTAACAATGTTACACTGAACGATGAATAATCCGGTTAGTGAGCAGTTTCCCGGTTATGACAGTATTCTGAATATGGTGTTTACATGTGCTCAGAGAAACCAAGATACTCATGTCCCTGTGTAGATGTGGACTGAGAGTATTCCGGATACTTAGAGTCGTAACTATGGCAACTGTGGTACAGATATGTCAAGGAGATAAACGTGTTAGCAACTTTGCAAAAAGTCTATTTTTTTGCATGATTCTATTAACAAAAGGACAAGATACAATCAAAAAAGAACATGAGACTGTAGAACACATTTTACAGAGTCGCAGTTTGCTTTTAAAAGTTTGCATTGTACAGTAGATCATTTAATTGTATTATAAAGATAAAATAATACAAATAAAAAATAGTTGGTGCTTCTGCCAAATGTGTTTCTTTAGTTTACACTTGCTCTGTGAAGAATGTAGTTAAGGATTGTGAATCATTGACTGAGATTGAGGAGATGGACCACACCTCAACCTCCCACTCCTCCTGCAACCACACCTCCACTCCACCCTACTTATACAGGCTTATCCCAGCTGGTTGTCTCTGCGCTCTTGACCCCACCCTCTCACCACATCGTCTTCACCTTAACACATGCACAGCCGAAGGAAGGGGGGGTTCTGAATTGGCTGAGCTGATGACCTGAAACGGAACCTCCATCCTGAGTCTACCCAGCCAACTCTAATCCATCTATCATCGATCTATCATCGATGTCATCATCATCATTATCATCATGATCCTCGCCATTGACACGATTATCAATAATTATTCCCTCGTATTCCACTGTTGTGGCGTGGTCCTTGCAAGTGAAACTCATGTTCAGAAATCAGGATACATGCATTTACATTCCACAGTATGCTAGATATTGTCAGAATATCCATTGAGATGAACCCAGTTTCTCATAACCGGGTTATTGAAATAAAGATAAAAGATTAAAAAACCTGATCATGGGGCCTTTGGGTACGACATCAGAGTAGACACATGCTCGCTCCACTGCTGCCAAAAACCCACAAAATCCCAAGAAACGAGCAGTAAGAGATGAGCAAACACGGAAAACACAAGACTGGTAATGCTACGGGAACTAAACAAGTAAACAGGGCTCCTTCCCGACGTGGGGTCTCCGGGCTCACCCTTGTCCGAAGGAGGAGGGAAGGCAACATTACACCGACTTGTCCTTGTATGCATGAAATGAAAAGTGAAATGCAGCGTGTCACGGCGTAACTTACAGCGGAAATGAGAGCAGTGCTTGCTGCAGTCCAATTTGACCAGATGTAATCTGACATAAAGGAGCTGAAAGACACAGAAGTGGATGGAGCACGCATCAGGGAGGCTGAACAACATATGGAGGCCGCGATGGAGGCGTTGTAGGCCCAGGTGATGTTGTTGCTGACGGAGAACAAGAATATGAAAAGTAAGAGCCTGAATTTGGAGTCCAGATCACATAGACCAGGGGTGGGCAGTTATTTTTCCTCGAGGGCCATATTGGAATCCAGGCGAGTGGCGGAGGGCCGGCCCGCGATCATTGGTGTAAAAAATTCTTATCATTATAAGCACTTTTCTGTAAAATACTGGCTACTGAATCTATTATTCATTCATTTCATGTCATCACTTTATTAAGGACACAAGTGCAGAACACGTTACAGCGCCAAGACAGTTAAATATTAAAGAAACTAAGAGTAAAACACATATGATCCCCGGTGGGAGGAGGGCCGGATTAAAAGAGGCCGAGGGCCTGATCCGGCCCCTGGGGCCGCAAATGCCCAGGTGTGACATAGACCATCACGGAAGGAGAAGAGGGAGATGATATTGAAAGTTTCCGGGAGAAAGTTATCCCAGAGTTCCTTGTAGGCGCTAGAGTTGAAGTCCCCCACATCACAATAGATAAACAACGAGGCCTGATAATGAGGTTTCTTAACGATTCAGTGAAGGAATGTGTCATGAAGGTTGCAAAAGTTAAAGGAGACCACCAGTACAAAGGCAAGCGCGTCTTCTTCGCCCCGAATATCCCATATGAGGTCAACAATCTGGGAAGCTCAGATAGAGAAAACGGAGACATGGGTTTGCTTTCCCAGCGACTCTTCTGGTGACTTACGAAGGTAAAAAGCATGTGCTCAGAACACCCAGAGAGGCAAAGGTGCTTTTCAAGAAGATGCAAAACACAGAAAACTGAATAGCGATGGAGCCACCAGCGTGGGGTATATGAGTTCGGGTTGTGGTCACATGGTGATACATTTCTGTTGATTTGAAGAGACTTGTGATTGTGATGTGATTTGTTTGTTTTTATCATCAGACTTTATGCTCCATGTTGGTTGTCTGCTTTAGTACATAAATTATGTGTCTAATTACATTCACTCATTGGGGTGCCAAATTGTGAGGATTGGCGCCAGAAGCGGCCAGGGAGCTTTTCGTGGGCCCTTCATTAGGAATGGACTTCCCTTCACTTTATGATAATTTACATGATTAGGTTTTGAGTTCGGTGTATGCTTTCAGCATGAACCCTTTTTCCCACCTTTTTTTTTTAAACATTTAAATGTTTTTATTTTTTTAATCTAAGAACACATACAAAACAAAAACGGTGAAAGGGAAACAAGGCCAGAGAGATATAAATCAAATAAGTTGAAATCCAACAAATCGTAAAAAGAGAAAGAAGAAAATATTATGACATAGAAAACCAAAAGAAAAAGTCCCATTTTGTCCAAAGTCTGTCAAATGTATCCCTTTTCATGTCAAGTCCGAATGTAATTTTTTCCATATACGAATGTCCAATATAATATTAGTCCAATCCTTGGTTATCGGTGCAGTTTGTGTCATCCATCTTTTGTAAGAGCCTTTTTTGCTGCAGCCAGGAGTATGTTCCAGAGATAACTGCCAATTGTGTCCAATTAGGAGTCCTGAGGCCCAAATACAGAGTTCTGAAATCCACTGGGATGGTGATTGTAGAAAAAGATTCAGTTGTAGTCATCTGGATTCTGTTTGAGAAACAAAACGTTTCGACTCTCATCCAAGAGTCATTCTCAATCTGTGAAACAAGTCTGAGAACTCTGGTTTATATCCTACTCTATGAAAGCCCTGCCCACCGGGCGGGACCTCCTGATAATGGCCCATTGAAACTGGGATGGTGATGTCATAAATTGCCGGTTTAGTGATGTCAGTGCAAAACTTGTGAACAACAGGACAATCCCAAAACACATGATAGTGATTTGCAGAGAGTTCAGAGAAAACAACATTTGAAAATGAAATTTATGATCTGACTTCACAGGAAACTAGTTAAGAAAATGCTCTTTACCAAACAAAGGTATTATGAGAGTGGATCAAAATGTTCTAAATTATTAACTTGGAAACTTAGAAAACAACAAGCTGAAGGAACAATGTTTAAAATACGGAACAGGTAAAATTATGTAATCTTAACCAAACAAGACCAAATTCAATCAACATTTGAATCCTTCTATAAAAAACCTTTTTCAAAAATGTTAGGAGATAAATACGAGAATATAAATTCCTTTCTGGATTTGCCCATCATGTCAGTGGAACAAAATAAAAAAAATAGGAGATGAAATAACGAATTAAACGTTATTAAAGAACAATAAAACTCCGGGGAGCGATGTGTTCACCTCAGAGTGGTATAAAGCTCTAAAGGAAACACTTATCCCTCTGCTCTCAACAACTTTTAACTGAGCACTTAAAAAACTCTGACCCTTCCGAGTTGGAAAGAAGCCATCATATCTCTAACACCCAAACAAGGCAAAGACCGACTCAAGTGTGCCCCATCACTACTTCTGTCTTCGACCACAAGTTTCGCCTATTCCCTCCTGGTTAGACACCTGCTCAGCTTTGTGGCTACACAGCTCACCGCTGGACCTGTCAGCCATCTAGGTAATCCACCTGTTTGTTTTGCCTTCAGTCAGCGTCACCAGATGCCGACTCCTTCTCAGATCTCGCAGAAGATCACCGTGAACCAAGACTTTTCACCTTGGCACTGTATAAACTGTTAAACTACTGTGATAATAAAGGTCATTACAAACTGAGATTCCGTTTGCTGCTTTTGGGTCCTCACCATACCCTATCTGATTCAAGCCTTTACAATTATCAAAAGAAAAATGAGGTTGGAGTTTACCTTGCTGGAAGAATTGCTTTATTTCAGCTCAAATCAGAGCGTTGGTGTACTGGTGTGACCCAGAATATGAAGCTCAATGGAAAAATATTGAGAGTAATGTTGTGCCTGGGGTTCCTGTACAGGCCTTACTGGAAGATGACAAACGGAGGAGGTGGAGAACCCTTGGATGAACTCTGTTCTTACAACATGGAAGGAGCTGATCAAGACATACAAACTGAACAAAGATGTTAAAATCTTTGGTTGGCTTATGATAAAAATTTCACAGCTAACAGCACAGACTCAAGATTTAATGTCCGGACAACAAAAGGTATAAAGGTATTTTACCTTTTTGTAAAGGAGAATCATTTGGAAAAGCTATGATATGTTGAAAGAATCCTTTGACTTGGAGAAGCAGAACTTTTATAGGTATTTACAAATAAGGAATTATTATAACCAAGAAATTAATGACCATCATATCCCCTTGACCGAAATATTAATTAAAGCTTATGAATCAGAACTTTCAAGGGGAATAATATCTACATTATACAGATGTATTAACAATTTGGGCAGCCGCTCTCCTGATTACAATAAGAATAGATGGGAAAGAGAGGCTTTGTTCTGGCTGATTATGAATGGGAAAGTATATGTACATGTCATTGGAGAACCACAAAATCACATGTTTGGAGGGTGATTAAAAAGAAAAAATTCATCAGCAGGTTATTTGTGCGCACTCACTCATATTTACCACGTCACTGTCTTTAAAGTGTGAGTGCGCAAAATAGACTCTAGATTCCGAAGCCCAAGTGTCACAGGGCTTTACAAAACTGCTGATTTAACCAACAGAAAGTAAAAAAAATCAATGGGAGTCCCTGGTCAGTTAAAGACCAGCAGATTATGGAACAATGTGGGCTGCTCTGCTCTCTGATGTACAGCAGGTGTAAACAAGGGGATTCTGGGAAAAACTTATTTTTTTTTACAAAACACTTCCTGTTTGCTCTCAGAGGTCACAGCAAGGTCAGGAACAGCCCTCGCATGGAGACTGGATCACAGGGTCTGAGTCATGCCCAAAGCTAGGCTCTGGATCTTTGACAATTTTGAAAACACCATTTCACTGCACACAATCTTAGTTCTTTTAAAGCAAGCAAAACACTGCTAGGAAAGGATTTGTGTATGATTTGTGCTTTAAAAATAAACTAGCCTGGCCTAGCTCTAAAATGGTTTAGTTGCAGTGAAGGCCATATGAGAATCTGCTGGTTTATTAATTTGAGGATGAACACAAATGTGTGAAAATGGTGCTTGCTGATTGCCCAGTGGGGCGTTGCACATGTGTGGTTGTTACCACTGCAGCGTTTTGGGTCCAAGTCAAGCCCTCAACATTTTAAGAATATCCCCCCTCCTCTCTTCCCCCCTTTCATGCTACAACTGTCTTGTCACACAATTTATCACATGGGCCAGAAAAAATCTTTTAAAATGGAAATGTGTGCAACTAAAGAGCATTGGTCACAGCTCCTGTAGCTTATGGGTCTGTTCCTCTGAGCAGCTCTGCAGGAGCGGACACTGTGTCCCTGTCCTTAGTCACATGACCTGGTCAACTGACCCTGTTGTTGTTGTTTTCAATCCACAGTGGACATGTGTTTCCATGAAAACGGCTCAGCAGCTCATGAACTGCAGTAACCTTCACAAACTCAGCCCGTTTTTGCCAAGGGATACAAAGTGTTCAGGAGCCCCACACATCTGACCTCTGCTGAAGAAGCCTTTCCCGTGCTGCCCGGTGGCTGTGTGGTTAAGACGGCAGAACTTATGCCAGGCCCCACGTGTAGCCGCCCACTGTGTCTTCTGAATCCTTTTACAATGTTCTCTTTTCTCTCGTCCCCATTTCACGTTGAAACTGTACAGTCTAATAAAGTCTTTGGGCAAAAAAACCTTCAACAACCACAGACCCTCCAAAAAGAGTCAAACCTGCTAACATGAGACGGTAAATGCAGATGGACTCTGAACAGCTGAGGTGTGATGTGCTCTGTGCTCTCTCTTTTTTTCCTAATAAAATAAATTGTAAAAGATACAACTGAGAAAACAAAAATGCAAGACTGAGCATGCAAACCTCAACCTGCATGAAAAACTAGCCATTAGGGATGCACAAATAACAAACTAGAAAAAAATCCTGAACCGGGATATCAACTTTAGAATATCGGTTCAGCCAATATCCTGGTTGGTCCAATGAACTGGTGTGAGACTAGTTATTGGTCCAAAACATCTAATTATGTTTCAGCTTTGAGCTAGTTGAAGGATAAACAATCCATTTGGATAATAAGTTACTTCTGTTTTGAGAAAATAACTGTCTCTTCTGTGGTTTCGTTGGTTAATATTTCTCTCCCTCTGGGAGGAGGCTTTTGGTCCCAAGATGCCAAACGCAGCAATCTAGAAATAGCTTTGTTCCAACTGCGGTCACTTCAATGAACCAAACCTAGATTGCAGCTCTTTCTTTTAATACAAAATTGAATTATTTTACTGTGTAATGTACTTGTGTGCATTTTTTTTTTTTTTTTAACTCAACTGGTGAAGCCCAAGTCGCCCTTTATTATATTGATTGATGTTGCATTTTGTCTGTTTTTGTGATGTTTGTGTGGGATGCTTTCACTGTGGAACAAATCCATCCATGGGTACAAATAAAGTAGCCGTGACATTATTAACCAAACAATTAAATCTGGTCTAGACTGTCAAGAGTGTGTGAGCCGCTATTGTGGCAAAGTAAAGTGCATCTCACAGATGGCCTTATGGGAGTTTGAGTAGGCATATAACCGTACTCTTATGAGACTTATAGTGTACACTGTAACAGCCTCTTACTTCAAAAGTGGTGTTCTTCCCACTGAGTAAATCTACAAGGGGGGGGGAAAAAAGCTTTTTCGACAATACGAAATGATTTGAACATTTGTGTCCATCTTTTTTGTTTTGTCCTTCCCATTACAAGTGTTAGAGCCATAATTTAATTAAGAGTAATTTTTCGTTTAAGCATAAATAAAGTTTTAAATTAATGTAATCACAATTCTAACATCTAAGTATAAATTCATAGTTTTATAATTATTGGTAAAGTTTAAGCCTTAAGTTATTTTTGTAATTTACGTTTAACCCATGCATCAGTATGGGGCGGAAGAGGGCCTTTAATGGGGAATAGATCCAGATTGGAGTCGAAGGGTGACCGACATGGTCTTTGACCGCACATCGCCACGCACAGCTCAACGCACATCGGCACGCACATCACAACGCTTTTGATCGTTCCAAAATAAAATAAATGAAACGCACTACGGACGACGTGAGTTTTTGTTTTGAAGAATTTTGTGTGAGTCAAAAGGCGGCCACCCAAAGGATGGCTATTCTGCTGTTTTTCAGCTAATATTGACTAGAAGCCAATACAACAAGGATACGTCCAGTTACTCTTACTTAGCAGTACCACGAACACTGCCCTGTGTCATACAGCTGTAGTAATCATGTGTAAATACTGTAACATCATCACTAACGTCACTTTACCTGCTGTTTATTCTATCAATATGCTGCACTGTGCATAATCAGGAAATTCAATTTAATTTGCAGGAAATTAATGTGAAGTCTTTTATCAAAAGAATTGTTTTTTTTTTGTGCTAGTGCTAGTGCTATGTCAGAACTCATACTCACTGTACTTACCAGTGAGTAGCATTGTATTTTACTTTCACAGTGTTGTTAGAGTTGAAGAGGGCAATAAACTTGAATGACCCTTTTTATCAAAGTTGTATTTTGATTGATTCCTGAATGTTGGAGTAATCCTGTATTGTCCTGCATTTGAGGCTCAAGTGCTTAGAAAATTCCTGTTTTGACATACTATACTAATCTTTTTTTTAAAATGAAATGTCACTAATAGTTTTGGACAGGAAGTTAATGGACCTGTTGTCGCTTTAGATTAATATTGTGGTTTACAATGACCAAAATAATAAATGATCTGCTTATATTAGGCTGCTTGCTATAACTGCTTTCCTTATCTATTTAGCTTTTTAATCAGTTTTTGTCTTCTATATATTTTTAATTATTACTTTTTTGTAAGGATTTTTTATTTTTTTTTAATAGTTTTAACATATCTGACAAGCCAGCAACATGTCCGGGAGAAGATGGAAAACAAACTTGTGAAAACAACAAGCACAAGAAATTCATAAGATAGGAATCTAGATATTCTAGATATTCGTTTTAGAATCTGAAAAAGGACTCCAAGATACAATTCCATCCAGTGGTAAAAAGTCCACTGTTTTTTACAGGGAAAAATGCTACTTTCAATTTAAACCGGAGTGACTCTGTCATTCCCAAAACTGTCAGAAGACCAGGCTGAATTTTGGAACAAAGCCTAAACGATACAGAGATAATTCAAAGTAACCTAAAATACAGCTTATAGATTTTTACCACTTTCAGAGACTGAAGTAAATGAACAAAAGAAAAATGGAATACATAACATGGCCAAAATGCAGCAACCAGTGAGAATCTGTGTCAAACGTCAAGGTCACACAGACGGCTCTGATAGGGGATGGCGCGATGAGTCACGTGATGCTTGAAAAAATGTAAACACATTTTTTGCCCAGTATCACTATTTCTGAGATGACGTCACTCATTCCTAATTATTTGGCCACACATCGATAAGTTAAATAGTTGATTGTGCACGTGGGTGCAGTGGACCGACGACGGGAACAGACTGAAGTTTTGAAAAGAGACTTCTTGAAGTTATTCGACGTGCTTGATAAAATGGAAACCAAGACATTCACAAGTGGACCTCTTCCAAACATCGACAGGAAGATAAACAAGTTTAGCCGGCTGCTTCAGCTGAACACAGGGCTGTCCAAAGAGTGTGCAACAAGAGGATTGCACTACATAGAGAACAATTCCGGAAACGAGAGGACCTGTTTAAGAGAAATGGCCCACCCCTTTACAGAGGTGAGGTGAGGTGAGGGTGCTGACAGAACCTGCTTCACGCTCTGAGGCATTGGACTGGGCCTGGACAGGGTCCTGAGCAGATAGTTAGAAAAGAGGAATGAGAGAAGAATTCCTGCTCCATCAGCTAGAGACAGGGCCAATGTTTCAACATCAGCAGCATCACAGCCTCCTCCAAAGGATTCATCAGCAGCCGCTCCACCACCCACAGCGAAGGATTCAGCTTTAGCTACTTCACAACCACCTCCAGCGAAAGACTCGTCGGCAGCAGCATCATCACTGCAAAGGCAAAGGGTTCAGTTCTTTCCCCGCAGGGTCCTCACCACAGGCCTTGGAACTGGCTGTGACAGGCCCGGCAGCGTCCCTGCCCTCGGAGCAACCCTGGGTCCCCCCTGCAACATCTACTCCCACAAAAGAATCTTCCCTCTCCTTTCTTAAAAGAAAACATCTTTAAAATATCTTTAAACAAAAGATAAAACATAACACAAAACGACCATTGAGCATAAATTAAATGAAGTAGTCATCAACAACATACAAATACAAACTAAATCACGGCACATGTATATTTAAAAAAAGAGTCCCATTTAGTCCAAAGTCTGTAAAAAATTAAGTCTGTCAGTTTTTCCACCTGTCTATCAGTCACAATGTCAGTCCAGTCCTTGATCATGGCGATGTTTGTCAACCATTCCTTTGCCAAAAAACATTGTTCTAAAATTAAGTGGGATGTCCCAAAACACATGATAGTGGTTTCCCTCCTGGTGCCACAGTTTCTCCAACACTCTGCAGTTCCCTGTGAGTAATGTGCACTTTGACATAGTGTTATAAAGAAGCGAGACACATTTTTCCAAACAAATTCCCTCAACAAGTGGTTTTCCACTGAGATGTACATCTACTTTCCAACTCTTCATCATCCAGAACAAAGTGGCCCTCTCTTTCCCATCTTTCCTTTATGTGATCAGTGGAATGAATGCCAAAATTAATACATTCATATAATTTGATATTGTTCCTCTTGAAATTAATTTATAAACTTTAATAAATATTTAATCTTTTATTTAAATAACTCCTTATTTGTAAATGCCTTTAAAAGTCCCGTTTCGCTAAGCCAAAGGATTCTTTCAACTCATCAAAGCTCTTCAGATGATTCTCCTTTACAATCTGGTAAAAGACCTTTATACCTTTTGTTGTCCAGACTTTAAATCTTGAGTCTGTGCTGTTAGCTTGAGATTAAACCAACCCATTTAAGATTTTAACATCTTTTTAGTTTGTATGTTTTGATCAGCTCCTTCCATGTTGCAAGAACAGACTTCACCCAAGGTTCTCCACCTCCCCCAAATGACTCAACTGCCCGCCATCATGCCAGTAAGGATGCACAATTCCCGGCACAAAAACAATCTCAATCTATAGTCTTCAGTAAGATACGGAACTTCCTATTCATTATTCCTCCATGCCTCTCTGAGTTTGACACTTTCTAATGTAGGCTGAATGCGAAGATTCCAATCGCCGCCACAAATTAAGGTTCCCTCAGAGTGGTCCACATTGAAGGATGCTACTTTGTAACACTTCTGATGCCATTGTATTGAACCTACCATAGATAACTTTAGAACATTTGTAATTTCTCTGGTCGAAAACAACAAACATACACAAGAACCATAGGAACACAGAACAAACTGAAAAGGTAAAAAGAAGACAAAAGGGTTCATTCTGAAAACGAGCATCGAACCCAAAACCTGATCGAGAAAGATCGTAAAAGGGAGGGAAGTCCCCCCCCCCCCAAAAAAAAAGAAACTCCCCAGGCACTCCTACCACCAATCCTCGGAAAGAACTGGATATGAGATACCTGGCTCGATGGACTTCCGGTTGATCGTTAGCGTGGACGCACGCTCACTCCATTGCTGCTGAGATTTACCTTTTGAAAAATACAATTTTACCCACTAAATCCCAAGAAACGAGGAGCAAAAGATGAGCAAACACCAAAAGCTCAAGACTGGTAATGCGACCGGTGGAATGCAGTCTGCCTCTCAAGCCAATGAGGTTAACATGGTCCGACGCAGCAACCGACAGCCAGATCTGCACCGGAAAACAAAGTTCCTGGGGCATCCAGGCTGAAGGAGGAGGGCAGATTACCTGTAACCATATCTACGCTGCTATGCGTGAATTTGAAAGATCAATGCGATCGCTGGTAGCGGATGTGAGGCGGCTGGTGTGGCCGTACATGCTCAGAAGCGTGCTCACCTGGGAACCAACATAAAGGCGGCAGGAGCGGAGGTGACAGAGGTGGTTAACGCGGCCCTACGTGCTCAAGATGGATCCGACATAAAGGAGTCAAACGCGGCAGGAGCGGATGGAGCACACATAGGTGAAACTGAGCAGCTCATTTCAAGTAATACAGATGAGCTGCTGGCGCTGCGGGCTGAGGTAGTGGCATTGGGGAAGGAGGTCAAGAGTGAGGTTTAGGATCCTGGATTTGGAGTCCAGATCTCGAACACAATATCAGGCCTGAGGGCCTAGCGGAGGGAGAAGGTGAAAATATTGAAACTGTTCTTAACCTTTCTTGAAGGTCATTCCAGAGCTAATTTCAGGCTCAGGAGTTGCTGTCCATCTCATTGCCTGGGCCAAAAAAGCCCAGCAGCTGACAAACCACAAGGCCTGATTATGAAGTTTCTCAATCATCATGTGAAGGAGTGCGTCATGAAGGCTGCAAAAGCTAAAGGAGACCTCCAGTACAAAGACAAACAAGTGTTCTTCGCCACGGATATTCCATATGAGATTTGAGAAGAGTTTCGTCACATCTGTGAGGAATTCAGAAAGAGAAGGCTGAGACAGGGGTTTTCTTTAATGCGACTCTTCTGACTTTCGAAGGTAAAAGGCGTGTGCTCAGAACACTTGGAGAGGCAGAGATGCTCTTCAAGAAGATGCAAAACACGGACAACTGAGCAGCGATAAGAGTTGGATCTACCAGCATGGGGTATGTGAGTTCATGGTGTTACATCTTTGTTGATTTGAAGAGGCTGATGATAATGATTTGACTTGTTTTTTGACATCGGACTTAATACTCCACATTGGCTACCTGTTTTAGTATATAGTTAGAAACAAAAGCTGTGTCTTGTTACATCCACTCATCTGAATGCCAAATGTAGGAGTTTTGGATTTATGGAAAAATACATGTAAAGGGCTGCAGGGGGCGTGGTGAACTGGGGAGGTGGTGTTCATGACTGGAGCCAGGAGTGGCCGGGGAGCGTTTGGGGCCCTTCTGTAGAATAGGACTTCCCTCCATCTTTTGATCATTTCCATGATTAGGTTCTGGGTTCCGTGCACTCTATGCATGAAAATGGCCCAGGGGCCAAATCAGACCCTCCAAGTGATTGATCCGGCCCACAACCCATCTTCCAAATATTAAAAATGATAATAAATCATGTTACCTGGTTTAATTCTGTTTAGACCTGGTTTGTTCTCGGTTTAGTCCTTGTTTATTTCTGCTTTAGATCTGTTTTGATTCTGGATTAGTTCATTACTCGATGGGAACTCTTGCAAAGCAACGTTGCTAAAGCATTTTGGACATTATTTCTCAAAAAAATTGAATCTCAGTAGTTATTTTAGGGTATTAACTCAATATATTGAAACGGTGTTTCAGCAGTGTACTTTGAGACCCCCAAATTTTGTTACAGTAGTGCACCTACGGCCCAGAGGTCTTGCCCTCGGGAAAATTAAGTTGACCAGCCCTGGTGTATGTACTTAAGCAGATGGCCAACATGTGGCATAAAGTCAACAAAAATCAGGTCATCAGTCTCAAATCAACAAATGTATAACCACGTGACCACAAACCGAACTCGCATACCCCACGTTGGTGGCTCCATCCTCTCTACTGTTCATTTCTGTGTTTTGCATCTTAAGAGCACCTCTGATTCTTCTCCTGGTGTTCTGAGCATGTTTTTTTTGTTTTTTGTATTATCTTCAAAAGTCACCAGAAGAATCGCGGGAAAGAGAATCCATGTCTCAGTTTCTCCTCACAGATGTGGTGGAACTTTTGATTCCTCCGTATGGAATATCTGGAGCAAATAAGACGCTTGCCTTTGTACTCCTTTTTAACCCTTGCAGCCTTCAAGACATGCTCCTTCACACGATCGTTAAGAAATCTCATAATCAGGCCTCGTGGTTTATCAGAAGCTGGTCTTGGCTTGCCCAGGCGATATGCTCTTTCGATTGTGATGGGAGGGACTTCAACTCCTGAGCCATCAAGAAGCTCAGGGATAATCTTCTCCTAAAAGCTCTCTATATCCTTTCCTTCTTCTACGCCCACAAGCCTCATGTTAGGACGACGAGATCTGGACTCCAAATCCAGGTTCTTATTTTTGATATAATTCTGCGACTCCAGCGTCGTCACCCGTTATGCGCCTCCATCTCGGCCCATACGGTCTGCAGATCCGCGAGAATCTCCATCTGGGCCAGGGGGACCCCGCGTCTACGGCGAGGAAGAACAATGGGACCGTGGGCCGCCAGCTTTGTTTGCTTTGGTCCCATAGTGTTACCAGACTTGTTTACTAATCTTTTATTCTTCCTCTTTAGGATTAAGTGGGTCAAACGATGATTGGGAGGTGAGAGGTGCGTCAGCTCAAAGCGCCACCATAACCCGGAAGTCGCGGCTGGTTTTCCAATGGGGCCATGGACCATCAGTTTTGTTTGTTTTGGTCCCGTAGTGTAAAGCTCTAAGCATCGCCATAACCAGAAGTTCCACTCTCTTTTTTTTCCTTCTAATATTCAGTGTAATCCACTTTATTTCTGTAGCACATTTTACAAACAAAAAGTTTCCAAAGTGTTGCACATAGTTAAAAAAGAAAAAAACAGGTTAAAATACTAATCAAAACCATAAAATAGAATAAAAATATTAAAGAAAAATAAAGCAAGTCAAATAAATGAATAAATAGATACAATAAAACAAAGGCAAAAGTAACCTAAATAAAATCAATACAAAATAATTAATAAAAGTGTTAAAACCAAGAGAATAAAAGCTGTAAATGAAAAAAAAATCGAAAAAAAAAAAAAAAAAAATCTCAAGAACATGTTTATAGAGGTCTGTTTAAATTCCAATTCATTTGTGCTTTAATCTTGCAGATCTATACTGAACACACTTTAAGATAACTACAGTTTTAACAGCCTTAATAAAGCATGAACAAACGCTTACTTCAGAAAGAGTTTAAGAATTATTTAGGCTTAGTAACTATTGAATGAAGGAGTTTGGGTTTGCGTATTCTTCTTAAAAAGTATTTGTTCAAGCTTCATTCAGGTGCAGTACTGAGCCCACTGTACTGGCCTCAGACGACTCTACATGTGGTAGCAGTACACGCTATTATGAATAGTGTCGTACACACGAGTAATAGGCACTTTGTCATGGGGTTATAAAGAAACGAGACACATTTTTCCAACAGCATTCCCTCCAAACATGCGACTTTGTTGTTTTCCACTGAGATGCACATATACTTTCCTACTCTTCATCAGCCAGAAAAAAGTGACCCTCTCTTTCCCATTTACCCTTAATGTAATGTACCCTTAATGTTGTCCAGACTTTAAATCTTGAGTCTGTGCGAAATTTTGATCAAAAGCCAACCAATTTAAAATTTTAACATCTTTGTTTAGCTTTTTATATTTTTGATCAGCTCCCTCCATGTTGTAGGAACAGACTTCACCCAGGGGTTCTCCACCTCCACCAAATGACTCAACCGTCTGTCATTTGCCAGTAAGGCCTGCACAGGAACCCTCGAACAACTTCAATCTCAATTTTCTTCCATTCAGCTTCATATTCTGGGTCACACCAGAACTCTGATCTGAGCTGAAATAAAGTAATTTTTTAAACAAGGTAAACCCCAGCCCCCTTTTAAAGTTTTAAATCGGATACGGGTTTTTTTTCCCCTGCCATATGAATCTCGAAATTTGCTTTATTCCACTCATCTAACAGCCGGTTGGGGATGGAAACTGGAGTCTGGAACAGATAGAGAAACCTAAGCAAAACATAAATTTTTATAGTTTCAATCCTTTGACTTAGACTTAAATAAGGTTCAATTTTTTTCAAGGTCTTTTTTTCTTTTTTTGTAATAAAACGAAGGGTATAATTTTTCTCCAGAATTGTGGAAAGATATTTAGGTGTGGTCCTCCATTGGGACCTAAGAGATTCTGTTTGCGATTTAAATGGGTAAGTCTTTCCAAAGGTCAGAGGGGGATGCCAGAGTGAAATAATTTCAGTTTTTTGCACATTTAATTTGTATCCAGACATTGGACCGATTTCTGGAAAGAAATGCATCACATTGAGTATGGAAATTTCTGGTTTGGTCAAATACAATAGAACATCATCTGCATAGCATGCAATTTTATGTTCCGTCCGATCAATTGTAACACCGTGAATTGTATTTGGAACCATTGGCCCAATTTATTGGACAAAGCAAAAAGGAGAGGGGACAAAGCACAGCCCTGCCTGAACCCTCTTTCCAGAGTCAGTGGACTGTCAGATGACTATTGATTTTAATTCTTGATGTTGGACCAGCGTAAAGAGCCCCAATATTTTTTATGATTAAATCGTCGATTTTGAAATGTGTTTAGCACTTACTAAATATAGCCAACTAACAGAATCAAAAGCTTTCTCAGCATCCAAACTAATTATTACGGCTTTATTTTGTTGTTTTTGTATATGGTGCATTATGTGTAGGGATTGTCTTGTTATCTTTTGTTTGTTGTTTGGTAATGAATCCTGTCTGATCATTATGGATTAAGTTTGGGAGTATTTGTTCCATTCTTTGGGACATAATTGAGGTATAGATACGATAGTCCACATTCAGAATAGAAATAGGTCTATCTGAGGCACAGTCCAATCGATACTTCCCTTCTTTTGGAATCTCTTTCTTCTCTTTCCAACTAGGAGGGGTCTGAGTTCAAGTGCCCAGTTAAAAGTTGCCAAAAGGAAAGGAGTAAGTGTCTTTTAAAGTATGTCTTTTATAGCTTTATACCACTCTGAGATGAACCCATCGCTCCCCAGAGATTTAATAATCTTTAACCTTTTAATTGCGCCTTGTATTTCCAAAAATGTAATTTCAGCGCCTAATTTTTTATACTGTGCTTCTGTGATAACCGGCAAATTGAGGGTGTCCAGGAAGGAGTTTATATCATCCTCCTTATCATCTGGAATTTTTGAAAAAGGTTTTTTATAGAAGGATTCAAATGCTGATTGAATTATGTCTTGTTAAAATTACATAATCTTGTCTGTCTCGTATTTTAAAAATTGTTCTTTCAGCTTGTTTTTTAAGTTTCCACGATAGTAATTTAATTTGTTTGGCAAAGAGCATTTTCTTAACTATTTCCTGTGAAGTCAGATCATTCATTTCTCCTTATCTTTTAAATTTTCCTTGCATTTCATTTAGTTTTTTACTCCCTTTTGTTTCTTTTTGTTTCTGAGGCTATAGCTATAATTTGTCCACTCAAGACTGCTTCAGAAGCATCCCAAAGGATGGGTGGAGAAATTTCTCCATAATCATTTTCCTCCAGATAAGTCTTAATGTTGTTGGACATTTTTTCCTTAAACAAAGGGTCATTAAGCAGGCTGGAATTGAACCTCCAAAGTGTGTTTTTTCGTCTTTCCTCCAATTCCACAGAGATGTAGATAGGAGCATGATCATTTAGGTCTGTTGTGCCTATATCTGCTCCAGTGATTTTAGATCTGTCTTCATTGAGAATAAAAAAGTAGTCTATTCTAGAATAGTGTATGTGGATTTGAAAAATGGGTATACTGGTGTGCCCTAGTTTTCATTTCCCGCCATATGTCAATCAATAGTCTTCAATAAGAGACGGAACTTCATGTTAATTGTATCACCAGTGCCTCTTGAGTTCGACACGCCCAGTGTAGGCTGGATGTTAAGATTCCAATCACCACCGCAAATTAGGGTTCCCTCAGAGTGGTTTACAATCAGGTCCATGACATCAGCATTGAAGTGATCTCACTCCCTGGTGGAGCATACACATTTAAAAGAGTGAAAACCTTTCCATTGATATTCCCTTTTAACCAGTACATATCTGCCTTCTTTATCCTTACATTCAAAAAACTGTTCAAAAACTATTCGGCTTGAGATCAATATTGCAACTCCTACTTCTCGCTACTTGCAACACTTCTGATGACATTGGGTTTATAATTCCCCCAGGTACCACAGACACAAGTGGTTTCCTCAACTGATGAATTTATTAGCATCCGTCTTGTCATGCCAAATAAACATACACCGTGAAAACTAAAGAAACACACAAATAAAACAACAATTAACTTGACAAAAAAGACAATTTACATTGATTTCTAGAAAATAAGACGGACAAAAACTAACCTCGTTGGCTGAGTACCGAGAGAGGGATTAGCTTTGGGGTTTTCCTTGTTTCTTAGCTTTAAACTGATCTTTTCACGCTACTTTTCTGTCTGCTGAGATCGCTTCTTCAGATCCAATCAACCTTTCCTTGCAGAAACAAGTCTAACGCTGCGCTAGAGCGCCCTCTGGTGACACTTCACAAAAATACACCAAATAACAGGATACACAGAAAATGAATAGAAATGAAAATGTGGCAGTTACAGGGTTGGTTGTATTAATCTCACCGTTGACCACTTTTGAATATTTCTAATCTCTCTGGTCGAAAACAACAAACACACACAAGGAACACAACTGAAAAGGTAAAAAAGAAAACAAAAGGGTTAATGCTAGAAATGGGCAATGAACCCAAAATCAAATAAAAAAAGATTGCAAAAGGGAGGGAAGCCCAATCCTAATGAAGGCCCCCTCCCAAAAAAACCTCTCAGGCACTCCTGACACCAATCCTAAGAAGGAACTGGATATATAAGATCCCTGGCTCACCACGTCCCTGCACTCTGGGCTTGTGGGAAATTGAAAGGATAAGCAATCTCCTACATTTGACACCTCGATGAGTAGATGTGTTTAGTCAGTTTATGTACAATAGCAGACAGCCACCAGGGGGCATAAAGTCTGATGTTAAAAACTAAAAAAATCAGATCATTAGTCTCTTCAAATTAACAGAAATGTATCACCATGTGACCACAACCCAAACTCACATGCCCCACGCTGGTGGCTCCATCCTCAGTACTGGTCATTTCTCTGTTTTTCATCTTCCTTAAGAGCATCTTTGCTTCCTCTGCTTCCTTTTATATATATTCTTTATATACAAACAGAACAGTTTGGACTGAAGTGAAATGTTGCTGTTTTGGGGACAAACTTATGTGAAATTAAGAATAAAATGTGTTATTTTAAGCAGAAATTCCTTATTTTGTATATGTTTATTACTATGAACTATAATGATTATTTAAAAAATGATTTAATATGCTTTTAAATGGTTTACTGAATGTATAAAAAAAATTAACCGATTACTCGATAAATCGATAGATTACTCAATTACTAAAATCAATTAATTAATCAATAGCTGCAGCCCTAACTGAGACTCCTCTTGTCAAGATGACAAATGACATCCACCTGAACCCTTCTGTGCAACTATTGGGACACATTTTTGCTGCGTATCAACTGACCTATCACAATTATGCAGATGACACTCAGATCTATGTTTCACTGACGGCAGGTGAATATGGACCAGTGGATTCACTCTGTCACTGCATCCAACAGATCAGTGTGTGGATGCAAAGCAACTTTCTCCGGCTGAACTCAGACAAGACAGAAATCATTGTCTTTGGTAACACTTTCTCTTTGTTTCTGTGGGCCAGTCACCTTCAGAGTCTCGCTCCGAAACATAAAAATCAAATTAAAATTCAAGTCTGAGTCCAACAGCCACGTCAAACCAGAATCTGAATCAGAAAAAAGTATACTGCCATCGTCAGTGAACAAATTTCACAAACATAGGAACTTGTTTCGGCATTAAGGTGCAACATACAATAATAAAAACAACATTTATGAAATAAATAACATTAACAGCTTTTTACCATCTTAAAAAAAAAGCCAAAATCAAAAATAAAGTGTCTAAACCAGACTTGGTGGGACTTATCCATGCATTTGTCTCCAGTAGACTACTGTAACGGCCTGCTCACTAGCCTCTCCAAACGGGCTGTATAACTGCTGCTCGGGTCCTGACTAGAACCAGGAAGTACGATCACATTAGTCCTGTGCTCAGGTCTCTGCACTGGCTTCTTGCTCAGAGAATAGACTTTAAAGTAGCTCTTTTTGTATGTCTCTCCATGGCCTAGCACCAAAGTACATCTCGGACATGTGCCACATGAACCCTCTCTGATTCTGAGGACTTCAGGGACCAGCCTCCTGCTGGTCCAAAATTCAAAATTGTTGTTTTACAATGCTTTTAAGTGTAAAAACCCAAATTCATTGTTTTACGGTGCTTATATTTTCAAAAACCCATTTTTTTTTTTTTTTTTTTTACAGTGATTTTATCATGTAAATCCCAACCTTATTGTTTTACAGTGCTTTAATTTTGTAAAATTCTAAATTGTTTTTCAGTGCTGTTACGTTTAAAACTCATTCGTTGATTTTTACAGTGCTTTTATTGTGTAAACTCCAGAAATATTGTTTTAACAGAACTTTTTTTTTTTTAAACTCATTTGCTGCTTTTTACAGTAAATTTGGTCCTTGGTCCAGACCTGGGTCTCTGGTCTAGAGTACTTTAGGTCTTGGTTTCGGCCTCGTCTGAATTTGGCCTATTTCTGCATTTGGTTAAGACCTGGTCCCTAGTCTGGACTCTGTTTGGACCTGGTTCAGCCTGGGTCTATATTAGGTGATACACTGATTGGCCATGTAACCGTGATGTCATATCCAAGATGGCGCCACCGACGGATGCCCTGGCTTTTCGGTGCACTTTGTTTTGTATGTTTTTGTTTGTAAATTGTGTGTCTGCGTGCTCTTACACCCGTGAAGAGCTTTTTTCCTTTCGAACCACAACTCTTACGGACCTTTCTCCAGTTTTTTTTAGCTTCCGCTGCAGAATTAGCCCTTCTTTTGGCTAAAAGAGTGAGAAGCCGCAGGCGAGGAAAACGTGCAGGCGCCCTTGTCCGCCTCAGGAGACGGCGCACTCAGACGCCCTTACCCAGAATTTTCCTCTCTAACGTTCGCTCACTCTCCAACAAAATGGATGAACTGGTGCTGCTGATGAGACGAAACTTTTCTTCATCTCCTGTTTTGTGCTTCACGGAGACGTGGCTCAGTGAGCCGGTCCCGGACCACCAACAACGCCTGGTCTTCAGATGTGACCGAGATCTCCAAACACTGCTCTCCTGATCTGGAATATCTTTTCATTAACTGCAAACCATTCTACTCTCCATGTGAGTTCACCTCATTCCTTTTTGGCCATTATTTACATTTCACAGAGCGCAAATGTGCACGTGGCAGAGCGCTCGCTCGCGGACCAGATTCTGAGTGTGGAGCGGACTTTCCCGGACTCCTTGTGTATTATCCTGGGTGATTTTAACAAGGGGAATCTCATCCACGAACTACCGAAGTACAGACAGTTTATTAAAGTTCCAACCAGAGAGCAGAGCATGTTGGATCACTGTTACACAACAGTCAGTAACGCCTTCCGCACCGTGTCTCGCGCTGCCCTCGGCTTTTCAGATCACGCCATGGTTCACCTGATCCCCACGTACAGGCAGAGGCTGAAGCTCTCCAAACCTGCAGTGAGGAAATCTAAGAAGTGGACCAATGAGGCAGCGGAGGAGCTACACACGTGTTTGGACATTACAGACTGGGAGGTTTTCAGAGCTGTCACAGAGAGTTTGGATGCGTACAAGGACACTGTGACGTCATACATTCGATTCTGTGAGGACAGCATCATACCAACACAAACCAAAGTCACTTTCAACAATGAAAAACCCTGGTTCACTCCAAAACTAAGGCAGTTAAGGCAGAAGAAGGAGGCAGCGCACAGGGCTGGAGACAGGGGGCGCTACAAAGATGCGAAGTATGGATTTAGCAAAGAGATTTCTCGAGCTAGATTACAGTACAATACGCGTCTGAAGCAGCAGTTCTCTGACAACAACCCTGCCTCCGTGTGGAGGGGGCTCCGGCTTCTCACCAACCATAAACCCCGAGCCCCCCCTGCTGCAGACAATCAAAAACTGGCTGAGCAACTTAACACCTTCTACTCCAGGTTTGATGTGACCACCCCCTCCCCCGCGGTGGCCACCCCCGCCGTTTTATGTTGCACCGTAAGGCCGAGACAAGTTCCCATGTTTGTGAAGAAAGGGTTTATTGCCATTGCCATTCTATATAAGTCAACCCATTCTTGAGTTGTTCAGTCGTGTGCATTCAGCTGTCTGAAGCCAAAGCCATGTTGGACTGCAGTAGTAGTACGGATATATGGGATGTAGATGCTATGGTAGCAGGCATTGAAGCCATGTTGGACGGCACTATTAGTACGGACACTGTAATTCTACAAACAGCACCTTCAGTCATATGGATCTGAACCAAGGAAGAACTACTATCCCTCAAGACAGTCCACTTGACTCCAGACCGGCGCACTCTCAGCTAGTTACAAAACAGGCCAACGATTTACCCAGAAAGGATAAGCAACTGCCATTTATAGGTTCCATTTCTAGGGTGAGAAAGCAAGATGATGACAAGCCATACATTAAGAAACCTCCAAACGCCTTCATGCTCTAAAAAAATTCCAACATAATTTTCTCCCTCTGTTCAGCTTTGTAATCAGAAATTCAGCGCAAGTAACAAAAATGTTTAGGGAGCAATGGAATATGCTCTCGGCAGTGAAACAAGCCCTGTACTTCGTCATGGGTGGCCAAGAGGGAGCATGATGCCAAGTACCCTTGGTGGGCCACTAGTGACAACTTTGGGAAAAAGAGAAAAGTGGCCACAATGACACCAACACAGTCCTCCTGCAGCCCCTGTACAGCCAGGACTCACCCCTTTACAGTGGTATCACTGAACTGCCACCTGAGACATTTTGACCTTAATCCAGAAGAACAAACAGAGCAGCTTCAGGTTGAAACTCCTTCCTTGGGGGTTTTTCTCTTCCGGTTATGACGTGCTGCTGATGAAAGGGTGGTCCTGAGGGCTCCTCCAAAAATCCCATCAAAACTCCGATTATTGCAAGATCTGATGGCTAAAGTAAAGCATTTCTCATGTTTGAAACAGAAGCGTGAGTCTCAATGCCATGTAAAAGCTTCAAAATCAAAGTCGCCTGAAACTCAAAGTGCCAGAATGACTACACGATCGACAGCAGCTGCTGATAATGGGACTGACGCAGGCCACGAGGAGGAATGCTCAACTTCTAGTGAAATGCCCTTCAACAGTGATTTAATGGGAGTTTTAAAAGTATTACAACAAGAAATGAACTCACGCTCCAATGACACGCATAATTGCAAAGTAAAAGAGTGGAGGAGTAAGCGAGAATAAACCAAACAGAAGAACTGCAGAGCTCATTACAGTTAAAGCTTCAAAATCAGGAAGACCGAGCAAGGTGCTCCAATGTGAGGGTGGTTGGCCTGCGTGAAGGGGTCGAGAGTGCGAATATGTGCAGATTCCTGCAGAAGTGGCTGTCGGAGGCTCTTGGAGTCTACCTTCCCACTCAGGCCAATGAGAGAGCGTACCGCACCGGACCCCAGGGTAGCCAAGGGCCATCGTGATGAAGCTGCTACATTATCAAGATCGAGTCAAGATATTAAACGCCGCGCAGAGATTCAAAGTGGTCAATTATGAATCCCATCAAGTCAGCTTCTACCCGGATTTGTCAACAGAAACCCGAGAAACCCGAGAACCCGAGAAGCTTGCTTCCGTGCGTTGGGGGACCGCCATGGAATATTGTATCCCGCTAAACTTTTGGCTACACACGATGGCCAACAGAAAATCTTTAAAACCCCACAAGAAGCGGAGGAGTTTCTACGAGGGATACAAGCTGCGCCAAGCTCTTCTCAACAGTAAGATTATCTGCAAATGACGCTTGAACAAAACTCCGGTGGTAGTATGCAATGTGTACCACTTCTCATTATGACGAACACAAAACGGCTTATTTTGTGTTTCTGATCCTGTCTTCTCTCTAATTTCTTAATTAATGAAGTGAGCCTGTTGCCTGTACTACGTGTTGAGAGGACCCCTGGGGGGAAGGAAGGAAGACAATGAGTCAGCGTTCACATCATGTTGCTCCTCAAAAGGAGGAGCAACTGGACAGCATAACCAGGGGGACTATGTTAGTAGGGTGGTACACACTTTGTTTAAATAAGCATGGAACGCTTGTGGGACGGGACTGGGGATCACTTTTTTTTTTGTATGTCTATATTGTTTTGTAGTAAAATGAGCATGGTTATAAGAAAGATATCAACATGTTTAATACAATGGCATCTTACGAATAGCATCTTTTAATGTTAATGGCATATTGGGTCCAATTAAACGGTCAAAGATATTGACAAAGATGAGAAAATTTATATTATATACCTACAAGAAACACACTTAAATTACTTAGAACATGAAAAAAATGACTAAATTTGGTTACAACAGACTTTACTATTCTTCATACAAGGGCAAACATAAGAGGGGAGTGGCCATACTGATCTCAAGCCGAATAACCTTTGATCAGAGTTTTGAACACCGGGACGGAGAGGGCAGATTTGTACTGGTTAAAAGGAAAATGAATGGAAGCGTATTTACTTTGAATGTATATGCTCCACCAGGAAGTGACCTCACCTTCTAGACTGAAGTTGTGGATCTAATTGCAAACCACTCCGAGGGAACCCTTATTTGTGGCGGTGACTGGAACTTACGCGTTCAGCTGACAGTGGATGTCTCCAGCTCACAAAGTACTGGTAAATCTATAAATAATAAATTTGGTAAACTAATACATAATGTAGGGTTGATCGACATCTGGAGAGAGATGAATCCTACGGCCAACCAATATACACATTTTTCCCACCCACATAAGAGCTATACCTGAATAGACTACTTTTTTATTTTCAACAAGGATGGGTCCAAAATCACAGCGGTGGACATAGGTACAATAGATCTAAGTGATCATGCTCCTATCTATATCACTGTAGATCTGGAACAAAAAGCAAAAAACATACTTTGGAGATTTAATCTACTCAATGTAATTTGTAAAAATTACGAAAAAGGACATTGAGACGTACATAGAGGAAAATGACAATGGTGAAGTCTCTCCACCCATCCTCTGGGATGCAGCAAAGGCCGTTTTGGGGGGCTGGTTTATTGCTGTTGCCTCGGTCAAAAAGAAACAAATGCAGAATAAGCTAAACTAATTACAGAACAAACTAAAGCTGCTGGAGACAAAACATGCCGAAAAGAAAGATAAATAGGCGAAGTCAAATTCCAAGTGCTCAAGTGGATTTATTGTGCCAATCTCCAAGTGCAAAAATGGTGCAAATAGTTACAGTGTTACAGTGTTACAGTGTTACAGTGTTACAGTGTTACAGCGTTACAGCGTCTTGTTACCTGCAATGTAACCCAGGCCAAAAGCGGCTCCCTTTATTCTTCACTTGCCCCTCCCATTGAGCAAAATACACAGATAATGAAAACCACAAATAAATGAATAACAAACATGTGTGGCATCTTCCTACAAAGTAAGTAATTACATATTAATGTTCAAAATAACAGAAAAAAAAGGTTTAAAACTCTGGTTAGATCATACATGTCACATGGTCAGCACCACGGCGCGAACAGCGCCGTTTTAACCTACCAGGAAGTACTGGCTCAGTTTCGGTCCAATGCGCCGCATCGGAAGAGCGAGGTTGCAAATCAATATGGGTAAGGGCTGGCGTGTATGATTTATAAGAATTATTCAAACAAATTATTATTATTATTATATTATTCTCTGCGAATGAATGAAACAGCGGAGAGAGCGGGGAATGAATGAGTGTGTGTTAGTCTGTGCGCACGGGTATGAGTGGGCCCCACACTTGTTCAAACGGAGACTACAACCCGAGACGGACTGGTTCTGTCACAGGCAGAATAACACAATTTTAACCAAACACGACCAAATACAATCAGCATTGGAATCATTTTACAAAAAAACTTTTCACCAAAATATCAGGAAACAAAGGAAAAATAGTCGTTTTTGGACACACTCAAATCACCTGCCATGACCGAAGAACAAAACAAAAAATTAGGATCTAAAATAACAACTCAAGAAATTCAAAGTGCAATCAAAAGACTAAAAAACAATAAATCTCCAGGGAGTGACGGGTTCACCTCAAAGTGGTATAACGCTCTAAAAGACACACTTACTCCCCTGCTTTTAACAACTTTCAACTGGTCCCTTAGAAAAGCTCAGATCCCTCCAAGTTGGAAAGAAGCCATCATATCTTTAATAGCTAAAGAGGGGAAGGATCGACTTGACTGTGCCTCATACAGACCAATCTCTATTCTGAATGTGGAATATTGTGTGTATATACACCTCAATTATGTCTAAAGGAATGGAACAAATACTCCCAGGTTTAGCTCATAATGATTTATTAACAAACGACAAACACAAGACAACATGTATTTACACATAATGAACCATTTACAAAAACAACAAAACAAAGCTGTAATAAGTCTCGACGCTGAGAAAGCTACGATCGTCCAACATCAAGAATCAAAATCAATGGTCACTTGACAGACTGACCTTGGAAAGAGTGGTGAGGCAAGGTGTGCTTGGTCCCCTCTGTTGTTCACCTTGTACTTAGAACCATTGGTCCAATATATTGGACAATCGGAAACAATTAATGGCGTTTCATTTTATGGGACAGAACATAAAATTGCCTGCTATTCAGATGTCCTCCTATATCTGACCAAACCATAAATTTCTATCCCCAATGTGGTGCATGTCCTTCAAGATACAAATTGAACATACAAAAACTGAAATTCTCTCTTACTGGCGCCCCCCTCTGTCCTTTAGAAAGACTTGTCTTGCCCAGATTTCTCTTTCTATTCCAGATGGAAGGCTGGGGTTTACCTTGTCTGAAAAGTTACTTTATCTCAGCTCAAATCAGAGCGTTGCTGTACTGGTGTGATCCAGAATATGAAGCCCAATGGAAAAATATTGAGATTAATGTGGTGCCAGGAGTTCCTATACAGGCCTTACTGGCAGATGACAAATGGTTGAGTCACCTGGAGGAAGTTAAGAATCCCTGGGTAAAATTTGTGTTTACAACATGGAAGGAGCTCATCAAGACAAACTAAACAAAGATCTTAAAATTTGAAACTGTTTATGACCAAGGCTTTGTACCAAATAGAACAGATTTGAGATTCAAGGTCTGGATTACAAAAGGGATAACAGTTTTTCACCAGATTGTAAAAGATAACCATCTTAAAAACTTTGATATGTTAAAAGAATCCTTTGACTTGGAGAAACAGGACTTTAGGTATTTACAAATAAGGAGTTATTATAATCAAGAAATTAAACAAAGTAATGAACATTATAACCCTCTGCCTGAATTTATTGTCAAGGCTTATAAATTGGAACTTTCAAAGGGAATAATATCCAAACTATATCAATGCACTACTAATCTGGACAGCTACTCTACTGAATGTATTAAAAACAAATGGGAAACGGAAGGTAACCATGTTCTGACGGACGAGGAATGTGAAAATGTGTGTACATCCTAGTGGAGGAATACAAAATCACATGTCTGGAGGGAATTCTGTTGGTGTTATGAAGAAACGTGACACATTATTCCAAGCCAAAGTGCCCACTACTCACAGGAAAACGCTAACTGTTGGAGAAACTGTGGCAGCCAGGAGGCAGACCACTATCGCGTGTTTTGGGACTGTCCTGTTGCCCAAAAATATTGGACTGAAATCAACAAGGAGTTACAGACTATATTTGATGTTACCATCCCATTAGATTTCAGAACAATGTACTTGGGCCTGAAAACCCCTCCCACGGACACAATAAACGAATATCTTTGGAATATAATTTTGGCAGCAGGAAAAAAAGCCATCACAAGGAAATGGATGACACAAATCCCCCCCGACATTATAACATACATCAGACGAATGGGAAAAATTACTTATGGACTTGACCTGAAACTGGAAAAATTTGATGGGATGTTTATGTTGGACTCACTATGCCGTAACATAATTTTTGCTTTATCACATTGTGCCCTTATTATTATTATTCTTATAAATTGTATTATTATTATTTATCTTCGGTCTCAGTTCATGTTCCCCGCTAATATGTTTTGTGTACAATTAAATTGAAAAACTTGAAAAAAAAAATATATAAATAAAAAAAAGAAACTCCTTCCTTGGGACAAGACTAATCTAGTTTAGGGCATTGTAAATACTAGATATTCAGAATCAGAATCAGAAAGAGTTTATTGCCATTGTTAATGAACAAAATTCACAAACATAGGAACTTGTCTCGGCCTTAAGGTGCAACATAAAACACTGAGCGATAATAAAACAACATATATTCAATCGAAAAAGGGCATGCATTAAGAAACAATTTAAAATTACTATACAATAAAAATAAAAGTAGGCATTTCTATGTACACAAGAGTTATAGTTAGATTTACAGTTATAGTGCAGAAAGTGACAGTGCAGTGAGTGGTTGAATATTTGCAGTTAAAGTGAACAGGTGTTTTGAAGTGTTCATGAGTCCAACAGCAGAGGGAAAGAAACTATTCTTGTGGCGGGAGGTTCTGGTCCGGATGGACCGTAGCCTCCTGCCTGAGGGGAGTGGTTCAAATAGACCATGTCCAGGGTGAGAGGGGTCAGCTGTGATCCGACCTGCTCGTCCCAGAGCCCTGGAGACGTACAAGGTCCTGCAGAGATGGAAGTCTGCAGCCGATCACCTTCTCAGCAGAACGCACAATGCGCTGTAAGTCTCTGTTTGTCCCTGGCTGTGGCTTCCAGCAGAGGGCGCTGTAGTCTCTGTTTGTCCTGGCTGTGGCTTCCAGCGTACCACACGGTGATGGAGGAGGTGAGGATGGACTCAATGATGGCCGTGTAGAACTGCACCATCATCTGCGCTGGCTGCTTGGCTTTCCTCAGCTGCCGCAGAAAGTACATCCTCTGCTGGGCCTTCTTGATGAGGGAGCTGAGCTCCTTGGATGGGCTCCCACTTGAGGTCCGAGTGTACTCGGTGATGGTGGTGCCCAGGAAGCGGAAGGAGTCCACGGTGGTGATGGGGGAGTCTGTCATGATGAGGGGGGGCTGGGGGGTTCCTGTGGCTTTCCTGAAGTCCACGATCATCTCCACTGTCTTCTGGGCGTTGAACTCCAGATTGTTACCCGCTGCACCAGGACACCAGCCGGCCCACCTCCCTCCTGTAGACAGACTCATCCCCGTCCGAGATGAGTCCGATGACGGTGGTATCGTCCGCAAACTTGATGAGTTTTTTTGAATGAGTCGTGGCTGGAGGTGCAGCAGTTTTGTGGTACAGGGAGAAGAACAGAGGGGAAAGTACACAGCCTTGTGGAGCTCCTGTGCTGATAGTCCGAGTGTCTGAGACATTCTTTCCCCAGCCGCACGCACTGCCTCCGATCCGTCAGGAAGTCAGTGATCCACCTGCAGGTGGAGTCAGGCACGTTGAGCTGGGAGAGTTTTTGTCCTGGAGCAGAGCAGGGAGGATGGTGTTGAAAGCAGAGCTGAAGTCCACAAACAGGATCCTGGCGTAGGTTCCCGGGGAGTCCAGATGCTGCGGGATGAAGTGGAGTGCCAGGTTGATGGTGTCGTCTACAGACCTGTTGGCTCTGTAGGCGAACTGCAGGGGGTCCAGCAGGGAGGAGGTGAAGGACTTGAGGTGGGGCAGGACAAGGCGTTCAAATGACTTCATGACTACAGACGTCAGCGCCACAGGCCCTGTAGTCATTGAGTCCAGTGATCCGGGGCTTCTTGGGGACAGGGACAATGATGGCAGACTTGAAGCAGGCTGGGACATGGCATGACCCCCAAGGAGGTGTTAAAAATGTCTGTGAAGACGGGGGTTAACTCTCCTGCGCAGTGTCTTAATATAGCGGCAGAGACGCCGTCTATTCCAGCAGCTTTTCGGGGGTTGGATTTCCGAAATAGCCTGTGAACATCCTGTTCCTGAACTGAGAGGGTGGTGGGGGAGGTTGGGGGTGAACCAGGTTTGGGTTGGCAGAGGGTGGCCACCGTGGGGGAGGGGGTGGTCACATTCAAACCTGGAGTAGAAGGTGTTAAGTTAGCTCAGCCAGTTTTCGATTGTCTGCAGCACGGGGGGGCTCGGGGCTTGTGGGTTGGTGAGGAGCCGGAGCCCCTCCACACGGAGGCGGGGTTGTTGTCAGAGAACTGCTGCTTTCACAGACGCGTATTGTACTGTGATCTCGCTCAAGAAACCTCTTTGCTAAATCCATACTTTGCGTCTTTGTAGCGCCCCCTGTCACCAGCCCTGTGCGCTGCACTCCTTCTGCTGCCTTAACTGCCTCAGTTTTGGAGTGAACCAGGGTTTGTCATTGTTGAAAGTGACTTTGGTTTGTGTTGGTATAAAATGCTGTCCTCACAGAATCGAATGTATGACGTCACAGTGTCCTTGTAACTCATCCAAACTCTCTGTGGCAGCTCTGAAGACCTCCCAGTCTGTAATGTCCAAACACGCACGTAGCTCCTCCACTGCCTCATTGGTCCACTTCTTAGAGGTCCTCACTGCAGGTTTGGAGAGCTTCAGCCTCTGCCTGTACGTGGGGATCAATACCTTCAGATTAGAATATGACTTCCAGATGCCGAAACATCTAGATTACTACTTTTGAAACCTTTTCTACCATTGATTACTTAAATCAATCAAAAGTTCTTGATTCATCATTGTCAGAGAGTGTTATTATTTTATGAATTGTTCATTGGGAGCTAATAAACCATTCCTACTACTGTTGATTAGGGCTGAACAATATGGCAAAAGGTTGATGCTGCGATGCTGGTTAAAGAGATTGAAAAAACATGAAAATGTGGCCCATATCTACAGTATCTAATTCCTTCAATTGGTGGGATAGCACTCGGCTGGTTTACATATTTATCCTAGTTTTACACCAGGAGGTTGACGAAAATTGCAGTTTTTAAGACTGAATCCCTCTATTACAATACACACAAATGAATCTAAAATCCAGGGTCTTACTGTACGTATGGTGTTGTCTGAAGTTCAGGGGTGAGGGAGAGGGAGGGAAGTACAGGGGCCTGGACAATCTCTCTGGAGCCTTGAGAATATAGCAAGTTATTTGAGATATGCAAAATTTAGACTATACAGTGTATTTGGTTAATTTTTTTTTTTTTAAACGTACAATAGAAATGTTTGATGATTTATTTAAACACGAAATAAAAATATAAAAAATCTTGAAAAATGGAACCTTATCCCATACTTATATCAAAGGATTGAACTATAAACAATTCATGTTTTGCCCAGGTTTCTCTGTTCCAGACTCTTCCAATTTCCATCCCCAATTGGCTGTTTGAGTGGAATAAAGCGATCTCAAGATTTATATGGTAGGGAAAAAAACCTGCATCCAATTCAAAACTTTACAATTATCAAAAGAAAAAGGGGGCTGGGGTTTGCCTTCTTAAAATTACCAAATAGAACTGACCTGATATTCAAGGTCTGGATTACAAAAGATATCCTTTTTTTTTCTTTTTTTTTTTTTTTTTACCAGATATCCTTTTTTTTTTTTTTTTTTTTTTTTTTTACCAGATTACAAAAGATAATCACATGAAAAGCTTTGAAATGTTGAAATAATCCTTTGATTTGGAGAAACAGGATTTTTAGAGGTATTTCCAAATAAGGAGTTATTATAACCAAGAAATTAAACAAAACCACTACAACCCCTGAAATTTGTATCACGGCTTATAAATCAGAACTTTCAAGGGGAATAATATCTAAATTGTACCAATGCCTTGCTAATCTGGACAGCTACTCCCACTAAACATATTAAAAACAAATGGTAAAGTGAAGGTAATCTTGTTTTGACAGATGAAGAGTGGGAAAATGTGTGTACATCCCAGTGGAAGACAACAAAGTCACATGTTTGAAGGGAATTTTGCTGGAAAAGCGTGTTACGTTTTTTCATAACACCTTGTCAAAGTTCTCATTATTCACAAGAAAATGCTAACTGTTGGCAAACCACTATCACGTGTTCTGGGACTGTCCTGTTGCTCAAAGATATTGGATTGAAATAAACAAGAGCTACAGACTGTATTTGACATTGTCATCCCATTTGATTTCAGAACTATGTATTTGGGCGTTGTCTACAACTGAATATTTTTCGACAATGGAACACTCCTGGACGAATGAGGGATTACACCGATATGTATTTGGGCCTTAAAACTCCTACCATGGACACAATCGCTGGTTATATATGGAGCATACTTCTGGTGGCAGGAAAAAAGTTCCTCACAAAAAAATGTATGACACCAACTGCTCCTAGGGTCAAGGACTGGACCGACATTGTAGTGGACATTCGGAAAATGGAAAGAATCACATTCTGACAAAATTTTGTTTTGTGTAGTGCTCTCTGGTAATGTTGTGTTTTAAACACTAAAAAAAAATTATAATAATACATTTGTTCAATACAGTGATCCCTCGTTTATCGGGAGGTGCGTTCCAAAAATAACACGCAAATAGTGAAATCCGTGAAGTAGACAGCTTTATTTTTTTAATTATTTTACAATGCAATACTGAACTATAGAATGAAACCAAAAATCAAAACCTGTTTTAAAGCCCAAAATGTATTTGAATATAGTAATACAAGGTTGGAAACATTGTCCCTTGCATATGTCACAGTCCCAGCTGTGCGTCTTCGTCCTGACTCCGCCCCGCTGTAGCATCTGTTTCTACCAATACAGTACAGCGTCAATATTTTATTTCTAGACAACAGTAAAGCCCCTGAGCCAATCAGGATTCAGAGCACAATGCACTGTAAAAATATCCGCACTGTAAAAAAAATCTGTGAAGCAGCAAAGCCGTGAAAGATGAAACGCGATATAGCGAGGGATCACTGTACATATTTCGCACCTTCAGCACTGTGGCCTGCGCTGTTCTCGGCTATTCAGATCAAGTCATTGTTCACCTGATCCCCACGTAAAGACAGAGGCTGACGCTCTCAAAACCTGTAGTTAGGACCTCCTAAGAAGAGGACCAATGAGGCAGTGGAGGAGCTACGTGCGTGTTTGGATGATTACACGGACACTGTGACGTCATACATTTGATTCTGTGAGGACAGCGTCATACCAACACACACCAAAGTCACTTTCAACAATGATGGTTCACACCAAAACTGAGGCAGTTAAGGCAGCAGAAGGAGGCAGACCACCCCCTCCCCCATAGTGGCCACCTCTGCCAACCCAACCCTGCTCCCCCCTCCCCTACCTCCCCACCACTCTCTCAGTTCAGGAACAGGATGTAAGCAGTCTATTTTTTAGACACTGCGCAGGAGAGCTGATCCCCGTCTTCAGACATTTTTAACACCTCCCTGGGGTCATGCCATGTCCCAACCTGCTTCAAGTCTGCCATCATTGTCCCTGTCCCCGAGAAGCCCCGGATCACTGGACTGTGGTGCGGACGTCTGTAGTCATGAAGTCATTTGAGCGCCTGGTTTTGCCCCACCTCAAGTCCCTCCCTCAAGTACCTCCTCCCTGCTGGACCCCCTGCAGTTCGCCTACAGAGCCAACAGGTCTGTAGACGACGCCATCAACCTGGCACTCCATTTCATCCTGGAGCACCTGGACTCCCCGGGAACCTACTGCAGGATCCTGTGCATCCTCTGCATTCAACAGCATCCTCCCTGCTCTTCTCCAGGACAAGCTCTCCCACCTCAACATGCCTGACTCCACCTGCAGGTGGATCACTGACTTCCTGACGGATTGGAGGCAGTGTGTGCGGCTGGGGAAGAATGTCTCAGACACTCCACAGGGCTGTGTACTTTCTCTGCTCTTCTCCCTGTACACAAACCGCTGTACCTCCAGCCACGACTCCGTAAAACTGATCAAGTTTGCAGACGACACATCCTCATCGGGCTCATCTCGGACGGGGATGAGTCTGTCTACTGGAGGAAGGTGGACCGGCTGGTGTCCTGGTGCAGCGGTAACAACCTGGAGTTCAACGCCCAGAAGACAGTGGAGATGATCGTGGACTTCAGGAGAGTCACAGCCCCCCAGCCCCCCCCTCACCATGACAGACTCCCCCATCACCACCGTGGACTCCTTCCGCTTCCTCAGCAACACCATCACCCAGGACCTCAAGTGGGAGCCCACCATCAGCTCCCTCATCAAGAAGGCCCAGCAGAGGATGTACTTCCTGCGGCAGCTGAGGAAAGCCAAGCTGCCAGTGCAGATGATGGTGCAGTTTTACACGGCCATCATTGAGTCCATCCTCACCTCCTCCATCATCGTGTGGTACGCTGGAGCCACAGCCAGGGACAAACAGAGACTACAGAGCATTGTGCGTTCTGCTGGGAAGGTGATCGGCTGCAGACTTCAATCTCTGCAGGACCTGTACGTCTCCAGGGCTCTGGGACGAGAAGGTCGGATTACAGCTGACCCTTCTCACCCTGGACATGTACTATTTGAACCACTCCCTTCAGGCAGGAGGCTTCGGTCCATCCGAATCAGAATCTCCCGCCACAAGAACAGTTTCTTTCTCTCTGCCATTGGACTCATGAACCCTTCTTAGCACCGGCCATTTTAAGGCAAGGCAAGTTTAATTGTAGAGCACAATTCGTACACAAGGCAATTCAAAGTGCTTCACACAACAGGAAAAAATTCATTAAAATCACAAAGACATGGCAAAAATCACAAAATCTTAGTTCAAGACATAAAAGAGAAGAGTGCAAAGAAAAGCATTTCAGTCATATGCACAGCCAAACAAAACAGTTTTTAGTTTAGATTTGAACATTGCCAGAGTAGCGGCCTGTCTCACATCCTCAGGAAGACTGTTCCAGATTTTGGCTGCATAAAACTGAAACGCACAATCCCCATGTTTAGTCCTGACTCTGGGCACCAGCAGGAGGCCGGTCCCTGAGGTCCTCAGAGTCCGAGATGGTTCATATGGCACTAACATGTCCGAGATGTACTTTGGTGCTAGGCCATGGAGAGACTTGTATACAAGCAGAGCTGCTTTGAAGTCTATTCTCTGAGCCACAGGGAGCCAGTGCAGAGACCTGAGCACAGGACTAATGTGATCATACTTCCTGGTTCTAGTCAGGACCCGAGCAGCAGCGTTCTGGATGTACTGCAGCTGTTTTACAACTCGTTTGGAGAGAGGCCAGTGAGCAGGCCGTTACAGTAGTCTAATCTACTAGAGACAAACGCATGGATAAGTCTCTCCAGGTCTGGTTTAGACACTATACTTTTGATTTTGGCAATGTTTTTTAGATGGTAAAAAGCTGCTGATGTTATTGATCTGACGTGGCTGTTAAAATTCAAATCTGAGTCCATTATTACCCCCAGATTTCTAACTTGATTTTTTAGGTTTTAGAGCGAGACTCTGGAGGTGACTGTTAACACTTTCTCTTTGTTTTTGTGGGCCAAAGACTGATGATTTCAGTCTTGTCTGAGTTTCAGCTGGAGAAAGTTGTTTTGCATCCACACACTGATCTGTTGGATGCAGTGACAGAGTGAATCCACTGGTCCATATTCACCTGCCGTCAGTGAAACATAGATTCTAAGTGTCGTCTGCATAATTGTGATAGGACACATTCTCGCTGCGTATCAACTAACCTAACGGCAGCATGTAGAGGTTGAACAGAAGGGGTCCCAGGATTGACCCTTGGGGCACCCCACAGGTCAGGGGCATCTGGTCTGAGACACAGTTACCAATTTCGACAAAGAACTTCCTGTCTTCCAGATAGGACTTTAACCAAGTTTAGCGCAGTGCCAGTGATGACCACCCAGTCCTCTAGTCTCTGTAAGAGGGTCCCATGATCGACAGTGTCAAAAGCAGCACTCAGATCTAACAGAATTAAGACTGAGGCTTTGCCCGTGTCAGTGTTTCAGGGTGGTGGATGTCATTTGTCACCTTGACAAGAGCGGTCTCAGTGCTGTGATGAGGTCTAAAACCTGACTGGAAAACATCAAATGAGTTGTTTATTAAGAGGAAATCAGTGAGCTGTTGGTAAACAACCTTTTCAAGGACTTTGCCCCAAAATGGCAGATTAGAAATGGGCCGGTAATTACTCAGTACTGCAGCATCAAGACTGCTCTTCTTTAGGAGAGGCTTTATGACCGCAGTTTTCAAAGAAAGAAATTGGGAATGTTCCAGATTGAAGCGACATGTTAACTATGTGAGTG
This sequence comes from Chaenogobius annularis, assembly GCA_015082035.1. NCBI lineage: Eukaryota > Metazoa > Chordata > Actinopteri > Gobiiformes > Gobiidae > Chaenogobius > Chaenogobius annularis. The sequence goes on along the minus strand of BJKM01000334.1, from coordinate 230,666 downwards.
AGTGGTGCTAACAAACTGTTCAGCACAGACTTTAGAAATCTGGTGGGTAGCACATCAAGGCAGCATGTAGATGAACTCAGACTGGTGATGATCTCCTGGACAGTTTTGTCAGTTACAGGGGCAAAGTGAGTCAGCTCTAAGTGTGTAGGTGGTTTGAGGGTTATTTTTTGAATTGTAGAATTGATAGCATTTTTAATGCCCTGAACTTTGTCATTAAAGAATAATGCAAACTCCTTACACTCGGAAGTGAAAATGAGTTCTAACGGCAGCTGAGATGGAGGGTTTGTTAATCTGTTTACTGTGGCAAACAGGACACGCGAGTTGTTACTGCAGCTTCCAATTATTTCAGAAAAATATCCTTCCCTAGTTCCACATAAAATGAGGTTGTACATGTACAACTTCTCTCTGTAAATCTCTTTCTGAACCTGGAGCTTCGACTTGCGCCATTTTCGTTCGGCCCGGCGACACTCCCTTTTCTGTGCCCTGACCGAATCATCATTTCTCCATGGCGCCTTCTGCTTATTTTTAACAATTTTAGCCTTCATATGGACAATGGTGTCGAGAACATTCAAAACACTAGATGTAACAGAGTTCAACAAATCATTTACATTAGAAAATGAGACATTTTCAAAGTTAATCATTTCCATAAAAAGTTTCCCATGCTGTAATTTATGTGTCTCCTCCGGACAACTGCAGGACCAGCCGGAGGTTTGGGAAAAACAGACAGGTCAAAGAAGACACAGAAATGATCAGACACACCAACATCGACCACATTGTCGTTTGAAATATTAACCCCTTTTGTAATTAGAAGATCTAGAGTGTGCCCTCTGCTGTGGGTGGGGCCACTCACGCGCTGAGTAAGACCGAAAGTTTCAAGGACAGCATGAAGCTCTTTAGCGTTTCTGTCACAAATATTATCAACATGAACATTGAAACCACCTGTTATGACCAAGCCATCAAAGTCTGTGCATACGACTGAAAGCATCTCAGTAAAATCATCTATGCTATTTCTGTAGTAACATCACACAGATGGGAAAACAAAAGACTGCCCAATCTGAGAAATTTGATTCATATTCCCTGTAAAAAGATAACGCCCAGTCTCACTGAAACTAGTCTGAAACTTGCTGTGCTAAATGTCAGATCATTATGTAACAAATAATTCTTAATTAATAATTTTATTTCTTCTTATAATCTTGATTTTATGTTTTTAACTGAAACATGGCTTGACAAAAACACAGGAAATTTAGTTCTAATAGAATCTGCTCCACCCAACTTTATGTTTGAATATGAAACATGAGAAAACAAAAAGGGAGGAGGTGTGTGTGCTTTTGTTAGAGATGAAATAGTTCACCCACAGGTTGTCCTTTGGGGTGTTTTAAACATTTGAGTACGTAGCCTTTAAAATTGAGCTAAAACAGTCTCCATCCATTCTCTTCACTGTTTTATACAAGCCTCCTCAGCACTGGCAAAAGTTTTATTGATGATTTTACTGAGATGCTTTCAGTCGTATGCACAGACTTTGATGGTTTGGTCATAACAGGTGGTTTCAATGTTCATGTTGATAATATCTGTGACAGAAACGCTAAAGAGCTTCATGCTGTCCTTGAAACTTTCGGTCTTACTCAGCGCGTGAGTGTCCCAACCCACAGCAGAGGGCACACTCTAGATCTTCTAATTACAAAAGGGGTTAATATTTCAAACGTCAATGTGGTCGATGTTGCTCTGTCTGATCATGTCTGTGTCTTCTTTGACCTGTCTGTTTTTTCCCAAACCACCGGCTGGTCCTGCAATTGTCCGGAGGAGACACATAAATGACAGCACGGGAAAAACTGTTTATGGAAATGATTAACTTTGAAAATGTCTCATGTTCTAATGTAAATGATTTGTTGAACTCTGTTACATCTAGTGTTTTGAATGTTCTCGACACCATTGTCCCTATGAAGGCTAAAATTGTTAAAAATAAGCAGAAGGCGCCATGGAGAAATGATGATTCGGTCAGGGCACAGAAAAGGGAGTGCCGCCGGGCCGAACGAAAATGGCGCAAGTCGAAGCTCCAAGTTCAGAAAGAGATTTACAGAGAGAAGTTGTACATGTACAACCTCATTTTATGTAGAACTAGGGAAGGATATTTTTCTGAAATAATTGGAAGCTGCAGAAACAACTCGCGTGTCCCGTTTGCCACAGTAAACAGATTAACAAACCCTCCAGCTCAGCCAGCAGCTGCCGTTAGAACTCATTTCCACATCCAAGTGTAATGAGTTTGCATTATTCTTTAATGACAAAGTTCAGGGCATTAAAAATGCTATAAATTCTACAATGCAAAAAATAAACCTCAAACCACCTACACACTTAGAGCTGACTCACTTTGCACATGTAACTGACAAAACTGTTCAGGAGATCATCACCAGTCTGAGTTCATCTACATGCTGCCTCGATGTGTTACCCACCAGATTTCTAAAGTCTGTGCTGAACAGTTTGTTAGCACCACTCACTCAAATAGTTAACATGTCGCTTCAATCTGGAACATTCCCAATTTCTTTGAAAACTGCGGTCATAAAGCCTCTCCTAAAGAAGAGCAGTCTTGATGCCGCAGTACTGAGTCATTACCGGCCCATCTCTAATCTGCCATTTTGGGGCAAAGTCCTTGAAAAGGTTGTTTACCAACAGCTCACTGATTTCCTCTTAATAAACAACTCATTTGATGTTTTCCAGTCAGGTTTTAGACCTCATCACAGCACTGAGACTGCTCTTGTCAAGGTGACAAATGACATCCACCTGAACACTGACGCACGGGCAAAGCCTCAGTCTTAATTCTGTTAGATATGAGTGCTGCTTTTGACACTGTCGATCATGGGACCCTCTTACAGAGACTAGAGGACTGGGTGGTCATCACTGGCACTGCACTAAACTGGTTAAAGTCCTATCTGGAAGACAGGAAGTTCTTTGTCGAAATTGGTAACTGTGTCTCAGACCAGATGCCCCTGACCTGTGGGTGCCCCAAGGGTCAATCCTGGGACCCCTTCTGTTCAACCTCTACATGCTGCCGTTAGGTCAGTTGATACGCAGCGAGAATGTGTCCTATCACAATTATGCAGACGACACTCAGATCTATGTTTCACTGACGGCAGGTGAATATGGACCAGTGGATTCACTCTGTCACTGCATCCAACAGATCAGTGTGTGGATGCAAAACAACTTTCTCCAGCTGAACACAGACAAGACTGAAATCATCGTCTTAGTTCCACAGAAACAAAGAGAAAGTGTTAACAGTCACCTCCAGAGTCTCGCTCTAAAACCTACAAATCAAGTTAGAAATCTTTGGGTAATAATGGACTCAGATTTGAATTTTAACAGCCACGTCAGATCAATAACATCAGCAGCTTTTTACCATCTAAAAAACATTGCCAAAATCAAAAGTATAGTGTCTAAACCAGACCTGGAGAGACTTATCCATGCGTTTGTCTCTAGTAGATTAGACTACTGTAACGGCCTGCTCACTGGCCTCTCCAAACGAGCTGTAAAACAGCTGCAGTACATCCAGAACGCTGCTGCTCGGGTCCTGACCAGAACCAGGAAGTACGATCACATTAGTCCTGTGCTCAGGTCTCTGCACTGGCTCCCTGTGGCTCAGAGAATAGACTTCAAAGCAGCTCTGCTTGTATACAAGTCTCTCCATGGCCTAGCACCAAAGTACATCTCGGACATGTTAGTGCCATATGAACCATCTCGGACTCTGAGGACCTCAGGGACCGGCCTCCTGCTGGTGCCCAGAGTCAGGACTAAACATGGGGAATCTGCATTTCAGTTTTATGCAGCTAAAATCTGGAACAGTCTTCCTGAGGATGAGACAGGCCGCTACTCTGGCAATGTTCAAATCTAAACTAAAAACTGTTTTGTTTGGCTGTGCATATGACTGAAATGCTTTTCTTTGCTCTCTTCTCTTTTATGTCTTGAAACTATTATTTTGTGCCATGTCTTTGTGATTTTAATGCATTTTTTCCTGATGTGTGAAGCACTTTGAATTGCCTTGTGTACGAATTGTGCTCTACAAATAAACTTGCCTTGCCTTGCCTTGCCTTTGTATCGCTTAGGCTTCGCACCAACTTTGTTCCAAGATGTTTGTTGCTGATCTTTAAACAGTTTTGGGAACGAAACAGTCAGTCCGGTTTAGGTTGAAAGTAGCTGTTTTTCTTGCAAAAAATGTGGACTTCTTACTACTGGATGACACAGGGATTGTATCGTGCAGTCCTTTTTCAGATTCCAAAGCAAATATCCGTGCTTGTAGCTCATGAATTTCTTGTTGAAATTTCCAGCGTTTACATGAGCGTGTTTCTCTTCTCACGGACATGTCGCTGGTTCGTCAGATTTGCTGATTAAAACTTGAAAAATGCTCTTAAAATCCTTGGTTGACTTAAAAAAGTCATAATAAAAATGTTTGGAAGACAAAAACTGATTTAAAAGCAAAAAAATAAGGAAAGCAGCTGAAGCAAGCAGGAGCAACCCGGAAGCGTCTGCACTCTTCGGAAGCAGGAAGCTTAACGGGTGCATACCGATAATCCCTGGTACCTATGTTACCCCGGTTCCGATGTTTCCCATTTTCTATGGACGGGGGAACTACAATACCGGGAAACAACGGTTCCTAAAATTGCCCACACGGAAGAATTGGGAAACGCGCAGACTGTGCATTTCCGCGTTTATCCATCCAGACTCTTGCACTTATTACTTATTCCAGAAGGATTGTTCGTACGTACAGGATTTTAAAATGATCCACGAACGGCAGCGCATTCAGAGAACGTTACGTTGAGGTTTTGTGCTAGAGTCCGGTCTTGAGTTTATTGGATTGAAGCGATTGAGTGATTAATGGGACATTTCTTTCTTATGCCAAACTAATTCCACTGTTATGTGGTCCAAACGAGTCCTGTCTTCATCTCTCCTCACGCGCACACACACGACCCCTTGTCCATTTAGCTTCTTATAGATTAATTTTTTTTAAGTAGCCTATCCACTCCTAACGTTAATAATAAAAAGTGTGTTTGCACGCACATCCTCTGAGCTAACCCAGCTCAGATGGAGTGTCAGACCTGAAGTGTGGTGAATGTGAATCCTTCTCTTTATCTCTGAAGTGTCTATTTAGTCAGGGCAGAGCTGTAAGCAAATGAAATAAGTCTGTTTCTGACCCTCGTACGTGCGGGACCAACGCACTGGGTCTGTTTCTGCCCCTCTATCAAAGAATGCACAAGGACACAAGGACATGCCAGGAGGACTTCTCCCCGTGTCCTGTGGGGGCCAATGCCACTATAATCTCTCTCTGAAACAAATGCACACATTCAAGAAAGGGTAGTGTCTCACATTCCTTCCTCCCTCTCCTCAGCGTTGACGTATCCATCTCAGTCTGTGGGCGTGGTTGAGCCAAACGTGCTCAAAAAGCCAATCCCTGCATGTGCACAAAGCAGGAGATCGCACACATTTACCACAATTAGGCCTGCTCTGACCCAGATGGCTATTGGGCAGCATTGACCAGAGAGAGGAGCGAGTATAAGACACACGGCTAATTGAATTTGTGCAATTGTTTGTATAGTTAGTGGCACTGGCACCCACAGGACACAGGGAGAAGCGAGCGCACGTGTGCTGAAGAGACAGAATGTCAGCCAGAACCAGACAGATTTTGATCGTTTGCGGCCCTGTTCTGACTAAAGAACGAGTTAAAACAATTGGATAAAAACAGGCTGTGGTGACAATTTGAGATTTGTATTTATTTTTAAGAAAATGTTGGAATAATTGTTAAGATTTGACCTTTCTTTCATACATTCCTTATTATTGTATGATTTTGTGTACTTAATAAACTGCTTGTGAGACTATGTTGCAGATGTAAAACTGCTGATCTAATCCAGCAGCCTGTTGGACTTTTGAACTGATGACCTGTACGAAAAGGAGGGAACTACCGCCCAAGATGATTTGCTGGTAACCTAGGGTCAACCAGAGTCCAACAGGCAATGGATGAGTAATGTTGGGTGCACAGCTGTCGCTATGTGTTCCCTATCCTTTTAGGGCGTAGCTGATCATGTAAACAGGGCGTCCCTTATTTTTAATAAAAGAGGAAGGTGGACGGGGATGCTTCTTAGGAAGCAGCGGCAGATGGAACTGGAAGGATCCCTCTGCCCCTCCGTCCTCCTCCGGAGAAAACTATTCTGATTCCCTTGTCTTTCTTCTCTGTTTGTTTAATATGTGGGTTTGTGTAGAGTTTAGACCCATCAGAAAATAAATAAAGATTCACATTAACCAGCAAGTGTACTTTCTAGGGATCCAAACTCAGGAGTGCTTGAGGAGCACGAGAAAGACCCCTTATTATTTTTCTGACGGCACCCAGTCAAACCCACACTGTCATCAATTGCTTGATTGCTTCGTGTTCCAGATGTTGGTTCGTGCGTATACGTTTCTCAAATGATCCACAAACCACACAGAGCGTACACTTTGGCCCACGTGAGATAGAGGACAGAAGGAGACCGGGGAATCATCACCTCATCATTTGATATATCTTGCTTTTATTATTGTTCATTGTTGTATGTTGCACCTCAACACCAAAGCAAGTTCCTATGTTTGTGTTGCGGGCCACGGTACTGGCCCAAGTTTCTTGATTTCTAACCTGTCTCCCTTTGCGCTCGTTAATTATGCAAATATTGAGTGTGAGCGCCTGCCCGTCGTCCGGCTCCGCCAATGGTGTGATTGACACCTGGGAGGCGTGCCCAATAAGATCGCCTCGTTTATGGTTGTCTCATTACAGCTAGCTAATCTTTTGGTGCACATGTCACAAGACCTCTGTTAAATATTATTACAAATGTTTTGTTACTTCCTTACTCCCCAAGGTGAGCAGACGTAACAAATATTTATTTATTTTAATGAATAACAATAATGCATAGGGCAGGGCAGGTATACACTTTTCTTTTCTAATAATTTAGAAATGGAAAATACAAAATGGGAAAGCTGCATCACCAAACTAATTACTCTTTCAAGACTGTAAATTCAAAATTCAATGTAAAATGGCAATTGAGGCCAAAGTCGAAAACAGCTGATTGTGCATACGCCCAAATAGAGTCGAAATTTTGATCCAACATGGCCGACTTCCTGTGCGTCACAAGGCGATGCTCCCTGTTTCTCTGATACTCGACTCGTGGAGCTCTCACTGTTCCAAATTTTGAGAATCTAGATCAAATTGACGTGTCTCTTGCAAGTTGAATTTTTTTGCCGAGCTGATCGCTTCTATACCCCTATGTGGGACTTTTAGTCGACGTTCAGGGGTCAAAAATGCAATTCCAAAAACGACAAAAAAATAAGAAGGAACCGGCAAATAACAATGGCTCTTGACCTTTCATGGCTCAAGCCAATTAAAGGTGTCACTTTTCTTGAAGAGGACCGGCCTCTGCTCCATGTACATGTTGCTTTGCTTTGAATATCCCATACCATGGTATTATTAATCATGCATTTCCATGAAGACAAGCATATGACATCACCAGTCGGTTACAGGTCAGATCTGTGGAGAGGCAATGTGGCACCAATGGCATGTGGTCAGTGCATTCACGGCAAGCGGTAATTGACCAATACAATCTAAAATGACCACGTGTCACGACTATATTTAAATCCAAATAAGCCTGTTTTTCCCCTCACTTCTGCTGCTGAAGCTTGGCTAAAATCTGTCTTTTAGTGGCCCCTACAGGCTGCTGAGCAGTACTGCAGGAAGCTTGGTTCTTCTCCTGCAGCTGCTCAGTCTGTGAGCTGAGCGCTGCTGTTTGTGTTTCTGGCAAGTGCTGAAGGCTGAGAAGTGCTGATGCGCGTCGCTCACTTTCCAAACTTGAGCAGAGGGAACAGGGAAAGAGATGTGTTGCCTTGGGAAACACGTGGATAAAGGAGACGGTTTTGTGGATGTGCTAAAAGCGGTGCTAATATGGAGCTAACAACAAGAAAACTAACTTCTGTGAGGAAAACATCAAACCTGGACAGATCAGGAGCCACAGGTAAAAACACAAGTCAGAGTGAAATAAAGTATGAACATGACAGAGTGAAGCTGCTGTTTCACAAAGAAATAATCCATTGTGTCTTTGCTTACTTTTCCTGAGGTAATGATCAGGAAAATCAGTAATGACATGTAATGTGCAGGACTTTAAAATGTGCCCTCATCTTTTCTGTTTTTTGTTTTTTGTTTAGAATGGATGCAGCACTGGCAGAAGAGCCTAAAGACCAGAAGCTCGAGCAGGTAATGTACATAAAATGATTAGTACATCTATTACTATTATTTGACACAGGAATATGCTAGGAGGAGCTTTGGTTAATTGTTTGTGTTTTCTGTGTGAAAGCTTCTTGAAACAGCTGGAGACTGAAGAGGTGTCGCAGATGCTCAAAGAACCTCTGGCCACCAACAAACTGGTACGACTATGAGTTTAATGTTTGTCTGAAGAGCCCATAGACTTTGCGTTTTGAATGCTGTGATAATGGACCATGTTTACAACACCAGAAGCAGTTTCTTTCCTCAGGAATTCTATTTCTATTCTCTTCTAGTGATTATTCATCTTGTTTTTTGCTCTTGTCTTTAGAATCTTCAGGAGCACCAGTGAGTAGTTGTGATTTGGCAAATAATAACTGATATTTTGTTGTTTTTAAAAAGCTCTACTTCCTGTATTTTTAAACTTCAGTTTGTCAATTTTTCTTCACAAACTGCAACTTGGCTTGTGTAAAACTATGATAAATATTTACCACAGGGAGTCTCCACCAAACAAAGAACTACGTTTATACCCTTGTTTTGGGGGGGATATTTGAACCGCCAGTTCTGTATTTGTTGTATATTAAAAACCTAAGCTCGTCCAGGTGCCGGTGTAGTTTCGACCTTTAGTTTTGAAAATTTGTTACAGTTTGGCTCGTTGAATAAAGCAATGTTGTGTAATTCTGCAATTGTTCTGGCATTTGTGTAGCAAATGTGACCAAACACACACATGTCTGGGCCAGAACTGGGCCAGAACTGGGCCAGGTGTGGACACTCAGAGCTGGTCCAGTTCTGGCCCAGTTCAGGCCCAGTTCTGGCAAACCAGCACTGGGCCAGTGGGGGGCCATCATTCTTTACGCCATGTGGGCCAGGTGTAAGTGCCAGATGTGGCCCAGTGCTGGCCCAGACCAATTTTGCTATGTGGGACGTCTACTTGAGTAATATATTATACTCCCCTCACATCTGTATGCGGAAGTTCCTTCTCTGCCACTGACTCTGGAGCAGCCAGTTTTACCTCTGACGTTTTTGGACTTTTGTTTTGATTTAGTCGACTTTTCCTTTCCTCCACATTCCAGACCTCTAGGGGGCGGCAAATGCGTATTTCAGGTTGCAGATTGCAGCGCATTTCCGGCATCACACGTGCGTCCGGTGTGCGTGAAGACGGTGTATCCAAGGCAGGGACGGGACAGTGTTGTTTAACTTTAGAACATTTGGAAAAAGCCCCGATAACAAGCCTGCCGTCCGGGAACCGTAAAGCTCTGTTCCCTGCCCGGCGCACACCGACCCTCTGCGGCTGAAGATGCTGCAGCAGCTGGGCCTGATCGGGACGCTCCAGGACGATGACCTGAGCCCCGTGGAACCCAACTCCGAGTCAGACTGTGAGGTGCGTGCACACACCCAGAGAGGAGGTAGAAAAGAGTTTAGATCTGGTGAAGACGGGCATAGAAAGAGACATTACATTCGGATCCGGAAATACAGCATCCACAACATCAGAAACAAGAGGAAACATTCCCATAAATGTTAAACAAAGCGGACATTCAAGGCCAGTAGTGTCATGAACATTTTGGAGGAATGAGTTAAACGTCCGCTAATAAGTGTACAGATTCTCACGGTTGGCGAGACGGTTTTGGGCAGGACAGGTGACCCGGGTTCAGAAATATTCCCACAAATGAAATGACTCTAAATGTCACACAACCGTGAGAATCCGGAGCTTGTCACGATGCGCCAGTTACGGCCACGGAAAGCCTTTCGTATAAACGCACAAGACCCGGTGACTGTGGTGGGAAGTGTCGTGCTCAAGTGCACAATAACAGAATTCAATAGTGTGATGACGGCAGTGTCTCAGTGGTTAGTGTCAGCACTGATACTAACCACCCTCTAAGGTTGGTTTATCTTCATTATTTCAGGATCAGAAAGGGTTTATTGCCATTGTCAATGAACAAACTTCACAAACACAGGAACTCTCGGCATTAAGGTGCAACATAAAACACTGAGCAATAATAAAACAACATGTATGAAATCCAAGGGGCATGCATTAGATGTAAAATTACTATAGTATGAAATAAAAATAGGCATTACTATGTACCCAAGAATTACAGTTAAATTTACAGTTGCAGAAAGTGACTGATTGAGTTGTTGCAGTTAAAGTGACAGGTGTTTAGAAGTGTTCATGAGTCCAACGGCAGAGGGAAAGAAACTATTCTTGTGGCGGGAGGTTCTGGTCCGGATGGACCGTAGCCTCCTGCCTGAGGGGCCCTGTATCGCGTCTCTGCGCTGAGGGGAGTGGTTCAAATAGACCATGTCCAGGGTGAGAAGGGTCAGCTGTGATCCGACCTGCTCGTCCCAGAGCCCTGGAGACGTACAGGTCCTGCAGAGATGGAAGTCTGCAGCCGATTACCTTCTCAGCCTATATAA
>BJKM01000334.1:152500-215000 GCA_015082035.1 Chaenogobius annularis | reverse complement strand
ACAGCTGCAGTACCCAGAACGCTGCTGCTCGGTCCTGACTAAACCAGGAAGTACGATCACATTAGTCCTGTGCTCAGGGTCTCTGCACTGGCTCCCTTGTGGCTCAAGAATAGACTTCAAAGCAGCTCTGCTGTATACAAGTCTCTCCATGGCCTAGCACCAAAGTACATCTCGGACATGTTAGTGCCCATATGAACCACTCGGGACTCTGAGGGACCTTCAGGGACCGGCCTTCCTGCTGGTGCCCAGAGTCAGACTAAACATGGGGGAATGTGCGTTTCAAAGTTTTATGCCAGCTCAAAAATCTGGAACAGTCTTCCTGAGGATGTGAGACAGGTTCTACTCTGGCAATGTTTCAAATCTAAACTAAAAAACATGTTTTTTTGATAGGCATAGTGCATATTGACTGAAATGCTTTTCTTTGCACTCTTCTCTTTATGTCTTGAACTATTATTTTGTGATTTCTGCCATGTCTTTGTGATTTTAATGCATTTTTTCCTGTTGTGTGAAGCACTTTGAATTGCCTTGTGTATGAATTGTGCTCTACAAATAAACTTGCCTTGCCTATAATTTTTCCTCAAAATGGTTGTTGGGTCACTATGGAGTACCAGATCCAAATATCTAAGAGATTCCGTTTAAATGGACAGGTCTTTTTAAAGGTCAAAGGGGATGCCAGAATGACATTTACATTTAATTTGTATCCAGATATTGGACCCTGGGTATGGAAATTTCTGGTTTGGTTAAATACAATAGAACAACATCTGCAGCAGGCAATTTTATGTTCCGTCCAATCAATTGTAACACCATGAATTGTTTTTGATTGTCTAATAAATTGGGCCAATGGTTCCAAATACAAAGCAAACAGGAGGGGGGACCAGGCACCAGGCACAGCCCTGCCTCACCCCCCTTTCCAGAGACAGCGGATCTGTCAGATGACCATTGATTTTAATTCTTGATGTTGGACCATCGTATCCAATATATTTTATAATGAAGTCATCTATTTGAAATTGTTTTTGCACTTTAAATAAGTAAGGCCAGCAAACAGAACAAAAGCTTTCTCTGCATCCAAACTATTGTTTTTACTTTTTACAGCTTCGTTTTGCTGTTTTTGTATATTATGTGAAGGTATCGTTACTTTGCGTCTGTCTTCTATTAATATGTTTTATAATGACGTTTTTTTGTAGAAAAATTCAAATGACAATTGTATTTGGTCTTGTTTGGTTAAAATTACATTTATTCGGCTTGTCTCGAATTTAAAAAAATGCTCTTTTTTTTTTTTCGTGTAGGATATAAACTGGAGTTCTCAGACTTGTTTCACAGATTGAGAATGACTCTTGGATGAGTCACAATTTAGAAAATGTTGACCCACTCTCCACCAATTTGGTGAAGGGCATTTATTTATTTATTTTTTTACTATTTCTTGTGAGATCTGTGCATTAATTTGTTATCTTTTGAATTTCCTGTCGCACCGGAGGATTCCCCTTCTTGGCATTATTTACCTCAATCAGTTTGTTTTTCTTGCAGATCATTTAGCTTTTTCTCCCTTGGGTTCTTTTTCTTCAGAGGCTATAGCCATAATTTGTCCTCTAAAGACTGTTTTAGAAGCATCCCAGAGGATGGGTGGAGAAATTCCTTAATGTTGGAAATGTTTTCCTTAAAGGGCATTAAGCAGGCTGGCATTGAACCTCCAAAGGGTGTTTTTTCATCTTTCCTCCAAATCTACAGAAATGTAGATAGAAGCATGATCTATTGTGCCTATATCCGCTTCAGTGATTTTTAGATTTTTTTTGTATCCGTCTGTTGAAAATAAGAAAAAAGTCTTTTCTAAAGTAGATTGTATGTGGATTAGAAAAATGGGTGTATTGGCATGCACTGGGGTTCAGCTCCTTCCGGATGTCAATCAGTCCTACATTCTTCATTATCTCTATGCTTTCTAAAGGGCTTTTGGATGTTTGTGTGCAGATACTCTGAGAGCCAAGGAGCGCAAAGGAAAGAGGAGGAGGACTGAGGGCGAGGTAAGTCGTCTGCTGCAGCAGTATAATGGACCAGCTCTGTCTCTGCGTGTGTAACTGTGTGGGTACGTGTGTGTGCAGTCTGAGCAGATTTTTGAAGACGCCTCGGAGTATGACCCCTCTCTGACCTTCAGCGACATGAACCTCTCCAGACCTATCCTGAAGGTGAGCCGTGCTGACCACCTCAGGCTCCTCCAGTTTGGGGCAGCCTCTTGACTCTCTCTGTGTTTCAGGCCATCACTGCTCTATCTTTCCAGCAGCCCACTCCCATCCAGAAGGCCTGTGTCCCTGTGGGTCTGCTGGGCAGAGACATCTGTGCCTGCGCTGCCACCGGAACAGGTATTTGGCAACATACACTAGCACAGGAACAAGTGGCCTGATCCGTCACATCTCTGAAGCTAAGCAGGGCAGGGTCTGGTTAGTACTTGGCTGGGACACCGCTGGAACACCAGGTGCTTGAGGATATGATGATGTGTCCTTAGGCAAGACACTTTACACTAGCCCCTCGAGGCAACTACTGTTATGATTTTAGGTGTTACAAAAATACATTGAATTGAAAACTTCACCCCCTTTGTCTAGTATGGGTCAGGTGTGAGAGTGAATTGCTGCTGGTGGTTGAAGGGGCCGATGGCGCAGATCGGCATCCTCGCTTCTTCCAGTCTGCCCCAGGGCAGCTGTGGCTACAATAGTAGCTTACCACTACTAGGTGTGGAGTGAATAAATGAATAATACGTGAAGCGTCTTTGAGTAACCAAAAAAGTGCTATATAAATGCATAGATGCATTATTAACTGACCAATGAGGTATAATAGAGCTCTGGGTTGAGACATCACATCTATTATTCGATATTTCGTAGATGACTCCTGTGCCACCAGAACCCCCCCGCCCCCTTTTGGGTGAAAACAAAGTGTTAACAGATAGGTGGGACACACAAATCGTTTTGCTCCAAAATACAGCAACATGTTGATACTGGCAACAGGGCTGCCATGGGCGGAGAAGCTAGTGAATATTTTCATTCAATCCCGAGGGATGGAAGTGTAAAGTGTTAAACAAATTACCTGGAGATTGAATTAAGATAGTTGTAGATATCGAGATACAACACCTGTGTGGGGGTCATTCTGCCAAAAAGATTCTGCTAAGCTAAACGGACATCTCCCGACCCCTATTTTTCACAGTTTTTCTTCTGTCGGATCTCCGGATTGAATTAAAATATTCACTCCAGTCGTATGACTGGAGACGTCTATATAATTTTCAGGTAGCCTAATGTTAAAATAAAGGAGATATTAAGATGCCAATTACTAAATTTACCATTCATTCATGAGTAATCTAATATTTTAGAGTGAAAAATGTATTTACCTGTTGTGGTTCAATTGTTTATCAGATTGTTCCATGGCTTTTTTGTTTACCTTTTAACATTGTTTTGGCTAATTATCTCTATGGGCTTTTAGCACACCAGCAACAAACATAGGTGATTTCCATGGTAACGGTCTTTTTTTGACGTTCCAAATATAAAGGCCAGCTCCCTATTAGTTTCCACGAGTTCTTCTGTAGACATTTACAGTCAAGTGGAGACGCTCGTAAAATGTCCCCTTTCTTTTAATGCACCGTAGACACTAAACATGACACAGGAGGAAAAATAAATAAATTAATAATTTAAAATTATGACTATATCTACCTGTACGACAACATATGTGATGGTGTAATTATGATATAGCACAATTTTACTCTGTTTGAATGCATACACACACACAATCGCCCCACTCTGAAGTTTCTAGACTGTTGTCCCTCTATTTGTCTAATGGCTATATTGTTGTCTGTCTTTTGTCCTCATTATTGTTACTGTTTTGTATTGGTAAATTGAAAAAAATAAAAAGATGTTTACAGTCAGAAGATGGCTGTTGGAACTGGATGTAGATTACGATCGGTCACCGTAGCAATGGTCACTTTAGTCTTTTATAATATGTGTGTGTGAGACACCGCGGTGTGTGCTGTGTTTCAGGGAAAACTGCTGCCTTCATGCTGCCCATCCTGGAGCGTCTGCTGTACAAACCCCGCAGCGCTCAGCTCACCCGCGTCCTGGTGCTGGTGCCTACCCGAGAGCTGGGCATCCAGGTGCACTCTGTGGCCCGGCAGCTGGCCCAGTTCACCAGCATCACCACCTGCCTGGCTGTGGGTCAGTGCTCCACATTTTCTCCTGTCATGTTCTCAAGTGCTCAAATTCGTGAGCCCTGACTGAAGATTGTGTGGGGGTCTCTGTGTCTGCAGGCGGGCTGGACTTGAAGTCCCAGGAGGCTGCTCTGAGAGCCGGGCCGGACGTCCTGATCGCCACACCAGGTCGCCTCATTGACCACCTGCACAACACGCCCAGCTTTGAACTCAGCCACATCGAGATCCTGGTGCTGGACGAGGCCGACAGGTAGAGACTGGCCTGGGCTCTTCTGGGATAGGAAACTATTTGTAATATGAAAACACTTGATTGCTCTTAAGGGAGTTATTTCCAATGGTAAATATTTCTGAAAACAAAGTTAAAAGAGGAGGATAAAAAGGAAACAAGGGAAACAGAACCCAGAAGGAATGGTTTCCAACAGTCTCTGGTCTGAAAAGGATTTTTGGACAAGATGCCGATGTTGACTCGATAAACAGACTTGTACAATGTGGTAACTTTTACTTCCATTCCATTCGCTCACATGTGAAGAACTAGTACAGACATCACGTGGACCCCGGTAATTCCCAAAACTCGCGTTACCAACAAAACCTCGTACACAGGAAAAAATAACTTAACAAACTCCCCTTTTGTCTTTTTAGAAAAGCGCTTTAAGAATACAGCTTGTAAACATTACTTTTCAAGAACATATAAACAATGAAATGAAAGATTTATCCAAACTCAATTGCAACAAAGTTAATTTATGTTTTTAGTGTGCAAACACCTTCGCTGAGTGCCTTCAAAAGTCCAAGTGCTGATGCCCCTTTTTTGGTCAAGCAGTTAGCTAGCTGCTCTTTGGTGGCAGACCACATGACCTGCTGTATAGTATATACACTCTGTATAGAGTGTATGAGTTCTTTCATACTGCTGATCTCAAGGCGCAGTGTTTTCTCTGTGACAGATTTTGTGGATTTAACTGCAGCATCAAGAAGAGAATGATTGTCTGTGACACACACAATAGGCACAGCTTTGGACGAACAGTCCCCGGTGGTGATTTCTGAGTAAAGAGTAGATAGAAAAACTGCACTATCAATTTCATCTGCAAGTGCCAGAGTCTCTCTTGCCAATGTGCGCCGCACGACCCTCCGGATCCGCTTGAACTGCCAAGATATGGGTGAGAACTTTCCATTTTCACCCATGAGCATGATGAAATGTCCACCTTGTGCACCTCCATCTGAAGGGGTTTCCCATAGAGGAATCACTGTACACCACAAGTTTGATGGGAGCTGTCTTCTCCCAGGGACTGAAACCTCAACATGACATGTTCTGATTTGACTTTTCTAATGAGTTTGTTCGTACAGTGCAGAGTCTGAAGCATGTTTGGTGTTCGATGCCAGGATGGATATGTCACACATAAATGTCTGGCCTACTCTGTCTTGCTACCCACAATATTTGTCCAATCTTTGACTTTAACATGTCCATTTCACAGTCTGTCGATGTTTGCTTCATCCGTTGTGTTGGCTCTGGTAGGATCAATAGGAATTGTCTGCAGATTTTGAATGTATGTTCTTTGTTGCACTTGTTATTCTCACCCTCCACAGAATGAACTTCCATTCCAATGTAGCTGAAGTCATTGTACTCTTCCCGTCCAACTTGAAACGCTGCTTTTAACCGAGGAATCACAGTCATGGAGAATACATTAGTACCCCCCCAGATAAAGTCATCCACAGTGAGAAGCAAGGATCCCCTTCCCTTACCACACTGATCGAGCCAGTAAAACACTGCGTGGTCCACCTTTGACACTTGAGCTCCCAACTGTTGCATGGTGTCTCTGACTCTGATACCCAGTACAAAGAAGCATCAGTATGAGACCATAAACACATTTTTTTAACTCTCATACAGCTCCTTTGCTTTGTGCTTCCTGTGGTGAAACGAATGTAAATGTCTCTTATCCAGTGTCTATGATGTCTATGGAGTTCAGCCGCCATTGTTTTTGACTTACAACCGGCCATGATCATTTTCAAGGATTCTGTTAGCGCATGTTGGTGAGTCTTTTGGTAAATCTTAGCGTGTTCAGCTCTTCAAACCTCCTTGCTACTAATCTAGCTTATAGGCACAACCCCTGCACCTGTTTCTTTAAGCGTGCACACCCACCTAGTGTTGAGACACATTTCTGACCTTTCATCTTTGACTTCATCAAACACGTTATTCTTCCTCCAGTTGGTGAGTTCTGCATGTTTTGCTGGCACAAAGACATCATCATGCAATAACAAATACATTTCATCCCCACTGTTGGTGCCACTCACTCTCTGTTGGAATCACTTGAACACTGTCCATTATTCCAAGGTTGACAGACCGTGATGTTGCCGGCTATTTCCTCTGGCTGGGCTGAACTGCAAATTTTAGTCAGCTGTCTTAGTTGTCCAGTAGCTTTTCCTGCTCGACTAAGTATTTTTGGCGGTTTGGCTTCGACCACTTTCATTGTCAATATATTCACACCACTTGGCCAATTTTTAGCTTAAGGCCTTCACAGGAGGAACTAACCTGTGGTGTTTTGAGACTGCTCATGACTGCCACTTGTAGCTAGCTCGGCTGCATCAGGGGTTCAATGATCTCAGCATTAAGTGACTCAATCTCTGCTTGTGTTGTTCTCTTGTCACTTTCAATTTCACAAAAGATCTGCTGCTGGTGGTGCTGAAGATTTTGTAAACTGTTTTTACTTCTGTTGTTGTTTTATTCACTTTAGTTTGAGGTTGTCACCTTTCATAGTCTAGACTGATGAACCCATACATAGGACCCCCCATGTCTAAACAAACACAACAGCCCTTGTTCCTATCACCACACCTGGACCTTTCCACTCATGACAGTCAACCCTTTTGTAGTAGACTCTGTCTCCTGTGATATACCTGTCATCAACTGGCTGTAGATTGTTTGCGCAAGGGCTCTTCTGAGTCTCTCAGAGCATTCTGCTTCTGTGAATGCCTTTCTTCTCATAGCATGTAGCGTTGTAATGTGTTGAGCTACCCAGGAGTTCACACTTGTATCCAGGGCTGGGGGTTTGTCAGTGAGCACGGAGGGCAAGTTTGGGATTCTGAACCGAACACTAGTTGGTAGGGGCTGTACCCATGTACATTGTGCATAGAGTTCTTTGCCATTAGTGCTCAATCCTAGTGCCTGTTCCTCCAGTCACAGTTGTCCTTTTGACTTTCAGCAACATATCTGTGAGAGTTTGATTTATGCCTTTCTAAAAGTCCGTTGCTCCATGGGCTATAAGCTGCAGTTTTGATCTCAATGTTGAACTTTTCAGCCAGCCATCCTTACTTCTCCGTTATTGAACTCCCCTCCATTGTCGCTTAACAGTCTGTGTGGAGGACCATGAACACTGAATCCAACAGTGAATGAACTGCTTTACAATCTCTTTGGGGTTTTCTTCGTTGTGATGATACTCCCCAGCGCTGAAGCGAGTGAAGTGGTCAATAGCATGCAAATACACCACATTGTGGTCGAGCTCATGTAAGTCAATTGCCACAGTTTCGTTTGTACGTTGAGGCCATCGGCAGACCAACTATTGGCTTGTTTTTTGGCTTACTGTACCTCGTACAGGTTTCACAATTCTTTACAATGCTCTTCAGAATAGTACTGCTTTCTTTGTCTTGAGTGCCTGAGCAGGTGACTAACTTCTGCAACCTGCCAACTGAGGCGTGCCTGAACTGTATTCCGTTTTCAAAGGATTTTTTTCTTTTTCTTTTGTGCTCATGTTCTCTCTAACATGAGAACCTCATCTTCACTTTGTTTGTCTTCTTATTGTCCTGATTGATCTCATCTCTCAAGTTCACACAATAATGTCCAGAAGATGTCAGTTCAAGTTTAACAGGTTCTTTGAACATCTCTATCATGTGCAATGTCTAACACGTGTCACTTGCTCTTTTCAACAGCGCTTTGCTTAAAAGCATTCAGGTACAGATAGAAACATCCTCTGTTTCTATTGCTGCATTTGGTCCGTCCTATCTTCACTGGCAGAGTCACTTTTCTTGTGGAATGAACAACTTTGCCATCACAACATATCTTGTGTAACTCACTTTGCGGCAGCACACTTGTGTAATCATCCAGCCATTTTTCTCCACAATACTTTTCTCGTTGCAGGCTGTGTTCGATCACTGCTGACCCCAAAGCCTCCACCATGAAGATCTGTGTCAGACAGTGTTTTCGTTTGAAAACAGTGATGTTTCACTTGTCATATTCATCTTTGTCTTTCCTCCTTCTTGTCACTTTAACATATTCCCTTTTGTTTGGACAGTCTTTTGCCCAGTGAAATGTGCTCTGACAAACTACACATCTTGTCCTTCTGCCATGTTTATCAATGGGGCTCTCTTCTGCCTGTGTATCTCGTAAAATATGTGCACTCATTTTCATCATTACTCATACTGCTGCGAGTGCTGCTCCTCTTGCCGGTGATGTGACTTCTCCGAAAATCCTTTTTAAAAGCTGACTTCATATCTGCAAATGAAACACTGGGACACACCGTGGAGATGCTAACTGTTTGTCTTTTATGTTGAGTCCGGCCGTATCAAGCAGTTTGAAGGCAATAAGAACGGCATCTGGGAGCTCCATTTTGAACTTATGTAACCTGTTGTACCGGCGTTCAAACTCGACAATGTAGTCCACCATGGCGACACTGCTCGCTCTGGTGATGCGATCAAACTCCGCGTACGCTTCGTACTGGCGGTCTTATTCTTCTTTTAAAAACACTGAGTCTAATTTCGCCAAACTAGCGCTTGCTTCTTTTTGTCCAGATCGGTGACTAATCTCCAGATTTCAATCTCATTTTTCCAAGTTTCATATGACGTCTTCTCGTCAAATGGCGGCGGAATCTTGTAGTTTCCAGCAGCAGCCATCCTCTGCTACCAATGTCAATGCGGTAACTTTTATGTGAAGAACCAGTACAGACATCACGTGGACCCCGGTAATTCCCAAAACTCGCGTTACCAACAAAACCTCGTACACAGGAAAACATAACTTAACAGCCCACACAAAAACAGTAATGTCGTGTATTCCATCCAGTGCAGTGAAGAAAGTTGTAACTGTACATAGTGAAACTAATCGGCCACTTCACGAGAGGCTTCATCAGCACAGAAGACACTCGAGTTCAGGAACCCAGAGCACCGTGCATCTTCATCTTAAAGCCATAAACCACTCTATTAAAGACAGTGAGGGGAAGAGTCTAAGTGGGAGAAGAGATGGTTTGAAAGAGGAGTTAAAAAGGCTTTTTGTTCAAAATGAGAATCCCTCTTTAAACTGGAATGGAGGTTTAAGGTTCAGTTTACCAGTAATATACAGAAGCATTTTGAAGCCATGGGGCGACATCAGCCCAGTCATTCTGATGCTAATCAGGTACTCATCAGTAATGAGGGAGCTGCAGCAGCTAACAGTAGGATTTCATGGTCCATTACAGGGCTGTTAGGGTAACAAGAATATTTGTTTTAGGGTAAACTCCGAATAGATGAACAGGACAGGCTAACCATCTCAGGCTTCAAAGTCCCCCCTGTCCAGACGGAGGGGGACTCACAGTGGGTGAATGAACTAAACTCTCACTTCCTGAGATTTGATCCATCACCCACCCCTCCCCGTGCACAGCTGCAAGCTCTCACCTCCACAGCTGGACAATGGCCCACACCCGTTCCTCTTCAAACCTCTGCTTCGGCCTTTCAGCTCACCACTCCACCTGGACTCGCCCATCCCCCCACACACGCAGTCCCCCGGCCAACCACTTGCTGTCACAGCAGCACAGGTGAGGAGAGAGATGAAGAGGATTGAAACAAGGAAGGCAGCATGCATCAGCACGGCATCAGCTCCAGGTTCCTAAAGTCCTGCGCAGATGAACTGTGGAGTTATGGAGCATGTCTTCAACATGAGCCTGAAGCTGAGGGTGGTACCACAGGTCTGGAAGACTTCCTGTGTGGTACCAGTGCCCAAGACACCGCGCCGCCAAAGACCTCAACAGCTTCAGGCCAGTGGCTCTCACGTCCTATCTGATGAAGACGGAGTGGAGCGGCTGGTCCTGGACCACCTCCGCTCCACTGTCAACTCAGCCATGGACCTGCTGCAGTTTGCATACCGGCCTGGCATCGGAGTGGAGGACGCCGTCATCTCCCTGCTTTATCGCTCTCTCTCTCTCTCTCACCTGGAGAAGCCTGACAGCGCTATGAGGATTCTATTTTTTTATCTCTCCAGCGCCTTCAACACCAGCTTGTCCCTCAGGAGCAGTGGCTGGATGGAGACAGCTGGTGTGGACTATGACCTGGCGGAGTGGCTCCTGGACTACCTCACAAACCGAGCCCAGTTTGTGGAGAGCCCGGGGACTGTGTGTCTGACACTCTGACCTGAAGGCGGGGCGCCCCAGGGCATCGCCTTGCGTGCGCCCTTTCTCTTCACCGTCTACACTGCAGACCTCAGACACGACACGGACAGCTGTGTCCTGCAGAAGTTCTCTGACTATGCCATCAATCGGACTCATCACAGACGATGCAGAGTACAGAGGACTCGCACCTCATCAATGCAGGAAAGACCAAGGAGATGGTGGTGGACTTCCGCAGACACCACTCTGCTGCCCCCTCACCAGTGAACATCCAGGGAAGGGACATTGAGAGAGTGGACTCGTACAAGTACCTGGGTGTTCATCTGAACCACAAACTGGACTGGACTCATCACAGACCAGACGCACTGTACAGGAAGAGCCAGAGTCGGCTCTACCTCCTGAGGAGACTCCGGTCCTTTGGAGTGACAGGACCACTCCTGAGGACCTTCTATGACTCTGTGGTGGCATCAGCCCTCCTGTACGGTGTGGTCTGCTGGAGCAGCAGCATCACAGAGAGGGAGAGGAAGAAGCTGGACTAAGTCATCAAGAAGTCCAGCTCCGTCCTGGGCTGTGCTCTGGACCTCGGTGCAGGAGGTGGGGGACAGAAGGGTCCTGGCTAAACTCACGTCTATGCTGGACCATGAGTGTCGCCCCCTGCAGGACCCTCTGTCCGCTCTGGAGAGCAGCTTCAGTGACAGACTGATCCACCCTCGCTGTGTGAAGGAGAGGTTTCACAGGTCTTTCCTTCTGCTGCTGTCAGACTTTACAACAAACACTGGTAATCCTGAACGTGTCATTCAGCTTTCATAATCCTGTGCAATACTGTTATACTCCTGTGCAATACTGTTATACTCCTGTGCAATACTGTTATAGTCCTGCAATACTGTTATACTCCTGTGCAATACTGTTATACTCCTGCAATACTGTTATACTCCTGTGCAATGCTGTTATACTCCTGTGCAATACTGTTATACTCCTGTGCAATACTGTTATACTCCTGTGCAATGCTGTTATACTCCTGCAATACTATTATATTCTGACATAATGTCAGTCATCCCTGTGCAATATTTTCTGTCCATATGACAGCTGCAAATAAGAGTGTTATTATTATTAAGATTATAAGAGTTTTCTTTTTCGAAGTTATCTGTTTTTATTATTATACTGTGCCTAATCTGTTTCTGTACCCGTTGTTGCAACAATTGAATTTCCCCATTGTGGGACAAATAAAGGTGATCTTATCTTATTATCAGTAAACCGCCCGGTGGGTAGGGTTTACTCAGAGTAGGATAAATATCAGAGTTTTCAGACAAGAATGACTTTTGGATGAGAATCAAAACATTTAGTTTTTTCTGTGTCCAGATGATACAACTGAATCTCTTTCTACATTTCTGAATAGGGCTCATTATTAGTCTTCTGAACCGGTGGCTTCATTTTGATCTGTGCTCCACAGGATGTTGGACGAATACTTTGAGGAGCAGATGAAGGAGATCATTAGAATGTGCTCACACAACAGACAGACCATGCTGTTCTCAGCTACTCTCACTGACCAGGTAATCCGCAAACTCTGTGACCCATAATCAACCCCTGTCTGACCTTTGTAACCCCTCTGTGTTCAGGTGAATGACCTGGCCGCTGTGTCCCTTAAAGACCCGGTAAAGATTTTTGTGAACAGTAACACGGACGTGGCCCCATTTCTGCGGCAGGAGTTTGTGAGGATCCGGGCCAATCGTGAGGGTGACAGGGAGGCTGTAGTGGCAGGTAAAGTCCAGAAGTGGGCACCTTACAACTGGGTGTTGTAGATAAAGACTCAAATGCTCCAGGACTAAGTCGCATTGCCCTGTGCCCAAGGACTTTGAGGCCCGGAATTTGACCATCTTACACCATACTTTTTGGGCTATACAGTGCTCTTGAATAAGAGTTGCGCAAACAATATTTACTAAGAGAAAAGATTTGGTACATATAAGGGCCGCAGGTGCCTACGTTGTAACATGAAATACTTATACATCAATCACAGCTGTCCCTACTGTCCCCTCTGTCCTTGATTACTCGGTGTGAGCCGATTTACCTGTGTCTGTGTCTTCACACCTGGTTCATCTACGCTTGTATTTAGCGAGTGAGTGTTATGTTATAACACGGGATCTTTACACTGAAATATTGTTGGCCAAGAAAGTCATTTAAATGTGGGTTCTAAACTGCAGACCGCCGTATATCGCATGTCCGCGCTCCACATGTCTTTTGCCGCGTCTAGATTCACTTCCTCATTAGACTAATTTCTCTGTGAATATGAGTCGGATTGTAATAAAACACAGCGTTTTAAAATGGAGAACACGACGTGTCACCTGGACAGTGCTTTCACTGTCCACTGACGTCGTCTTCTACAGTATCAAATGCTTGCGCTTCCTGCTAGAGTGCCCCCCGGTGGCCATTAGCCAGTAAAAAATCTATAATCGCACTGTTTTAATGGCCGCAGGGTTCAAAGCGTGGGAAGAACGTTGCGGCTTGTAGTTTGGTCCTAGATGTTGAAAACCGCTTTTGAATTGGCTTATTTGATTTAAAAGACACACATTATGCCATTTTCTCTCTTTTAACCTAACATTGTCCCTCATCAAAAACACACTTGGAATAGCATTTAGCTTCACACTAGTTTGATGAATCCTGGGTAGAAAATCCTCCCCGTTCCTTCCTCGCGTCAAAAACACTCTCCTTGATAACTGACGTTCCCTCGATATCTGTTGTGGCTCTGAGAATCTTCTGCTTAGGGTTAAATTGAAGTGTTGCGGATTAGGGATGTCACGCTATCAAATTTTATAGTCACGGTTATCGCGAGGAGAAATATTGCAATTTTAAGATTACTATTATCAGCAAAAAGCAACATTTATATTATGTTTAAACTTGCAAATATTCCTGTGACAGGAAAATGTGTTTGTATAACAATTAACCAGCCTACCATTTAATACAATATATATATATATATATATATATATATATATATATATATATATATATATATATATATATATATATATATATATATATATATATATATATATATATGATGGTCATATTACCGTAGCCATAAATAGTCGCGGTAACTAAAAAAACATTTAATCTTGACATCCCTATTTTGGATTGAGATTCTTTGCTGTCCCAATAGCGCTGCTGACCCGGACCTTCCAGGACCATGTGATGCTGTTCACGCAGACCCGGAAACAGGCCCACCGGCTGCACATCCTGTTGGGCCTGATGGGGCTGAAGGTGGGCGAGCTGCACGGAGAGCTGAGCCAGACCCAGCGGCTGGAGAACCTCAGGTGACCTGCACCCTCGTGTCTCTGCTCGGGGCTCGGCTGGTGTCTCTGCTCGTGGCTCGGGGCGAAAAGCTCACTCATATAGTGTGTGCCCTGTTTCAGGAGGTTCAAAGATGAGCAGGTGGATGTCCTAGTGGCCACAGATGTAGCAGCGCGAGGCCTTGACATCAATGGGGTCAAGACTGTGAGTATCTTTCTCGCCACTTTTGACCGACTGCTGATGTTCACACTGGCCCTCATTTATCAAACTTCCGTAGGCTGAAATCGGGGCATATATGTGGTGTACGACCAAAAGGGGGCACTCTTTGGGGATTTATCAATGTTGACGTGAGAGCACAGTGCGCACAACTCGTCCAGCGGTGGTGTACCGTGTACGCCGACTTCAAACAGACGACAAACTGCACATGAATAGCACTATTTACTGCGCAAAACGTACAGACCCTTAATCTATTTGTCATTGGGGCCATCTTTAACAAAAATGTAGTTAAATGGTTGTCATTTAGCAATCTATGGACGCCTACACGCCTGGACCAGAGAAGTGCCACTCTGGTGCAGCAGCAGTCAGCAGCTAAAAAAAAGAAAAGTACTCACTGTAGCGTCCTGACACACTGTCAACAGTCCTGACATGCGCTGCCCGGTTGGGCCTCTAGGAAGCGCTCCTCAGGCCGAAGCACCTCACTCCACTCCCCGCTCCTTCATCTGACCTGAACCAGAGCTGCTCCTCTGTTTGGATCTAGTTCCACTGTAGCACCTGCATGACACTGTTTCCATCTTCCTTTTGAAGTTCATAAATTGATTAGGCACCAAAAACATTAATTCATAGCAAAAGTATGATATGTTTTGGTAAATTATCTTTCTTTACATTTTTATCAGGCTTAATTTTCTGTGTTTTCCAATGAGCCAAAACAACATAATTTTTTATGCCATTCTTTGTGATTTCCTGTTCAAATAAACTACACCAGATCTCACGTGTACACTAAGATCAGAGGTGTGCACACGGGCTCATAAATACCACATGACCTCAGGTGTACCAACAAATGTACCCCCACATTTATTATTTAATTTTGACCGCAATGTTGATAAGTGTGTGTGAGAGAGAGCGCGTGTGTGTGAGAGAGAGCGCGTGTGTGTGTGTGTGTGAGAGAGAGAGCGCGTGTGTGTTAGAGAGGGTGTGTGTTAGAGAGAGAGGGTGTGTGTGAGAGAGAGCGCGCCGCGTAGTGTGAGAGAGACGCGCGCGTGTGTGAGAGAGAGCGCGCGTGTGGAGAGAGCAGCGCGTTGTGTGTGTGTGTGTGAGAGAGAGAGCGCGTGTGTGTTAGAGAGGGTGTGTGGTGAGAGCGCGCGCGCGTGTGTGAGAGCGCGCGCGCGTGTGTGAGAGAGAGCGCGCGTGTGTGAGAGAGAGCGCGTGTGTGTGTGTGAGAGAGAGCGCGTGTGTGTGTGTGAGAGAGAGCGCGTGTGTGTGTGTGAGAGAGAGAGCGCGTGTGTGTTAGAGAGGGTGTGTGTGGAGAGAGCGCGCGTGTGTGTGGTGTGTGAGAGAGAGCGCGCGTGTGTGAGAGAGCGCGCGTGTGTGAGAGCGCGCGCGTGTGTGAGAGAGAGCTGCGCGCGTGTGTGAGAGAGAGCGCGCGTGTGGTGAGACAGAGAGCGCGCGTGTGTGAGAGAGAGCGCGCGTGTGCGTGTGTGAGAGAGAGCGCGTGTGGTGTGTGAGAGAGAGCGCGTGTGTGATGATGTGTGTGTGGCGTGTGTGTGTGTGTGTGTGTGTGAGCGCGTGTGTGTGTGAGAGAGCGCGTGTGTGTTAGAGAGAGAGCGCGTGTGTGTGTGTGTGAGAGCGCGTGTGTGAGAGCGCGTGTGAGTGTGTGAGAGAGCGCGTGTGTGTTAGAGAGAGAGGGTGTGTGTGAGAGAGCGTGCGTGTGTGTGTGTGTGTGAGAGCGTGTGTGTGAGAGCGCGTGTGTGTGTGTGAGAGAGAGCGCGTGTGTTAGAGAGAGAGCGCGTGTGTGTGAGAGAGAGCGCGTGTGTGTGTGAGAGCGCGTGTGTGTGTGTCTGAGAGTGCGTGTGTGAGAGAGCGTGCGTGTGTGAGAGAGCGCGCGTGTGTGAGAGAGTGCGT
Organism: Chaenogobius annularis; assembly: GCA_015082035.1. Taxonomy (NCBI): domain Eukaryota; kingdom Metazoa; phylum Chordata; class Actinopteri; order Gobiiformes; family Gobiidae; genus Chaenogobius; species Chaenogobius annularis. The sequence goes on along the minus strand of BJKM01000334.1, from coordinate 199,088 downwards.
GTGAGAGAGAGAGAGAGCGAGCATGTGTGTGAGGGAGAGAGGGCGTGAGAGAGAGAGTGTGTGTGTGTGTGTCTAAACCTAAAGTAACTCATGTGGTGTTTGTGCTACAGGTGATAAACTTCACAATGCCTTCTACAGCAAAGCACTACGTGCACAGAGTGGGCAGGACGGCCCGTGCTGGCCGTTCCGGGCGCTCTGTCTCTCTGGTGGGTGAAGCAGAGAGAAGAATGCTCAAAGAGGTCGTCAAGACAGCCAAAAGTTCTGTGAAGGCTCGTGTCTTGCCTCCAGGTAGAGTGAACATTCATGAGGAGCTCTTCCTTGAAGACATCATTCAGGAGATCAGGGCTGATGATGTTACTGTATCTCTCAGAGGTCATTCTCAAGTTCAGGGACCACATCCAGAAACTGGAAAAGGATGTAGAGGCTGTGATCAAACTGGAGCGAGAAGAGCGTGAGATGGCTGCTTCTGAGGCCAAGGTAAACCCATCGACCCCTGATTTTGTCTCATAATACTGAGTCAAAACTGTCATAATAAGGTCAGGTGTTCTTTATTATACCCTAGAGCAGTGGTTCTCCACTAATAATTGCAGGGGGTCCCCAGATGATAACCCAAACTTTAGATTCAATACAACGTGCGGGGTGCCCATTTTGTGTGTTTGGGGATCATGAATACCAACGGTTGTTTTGGAAGTAGTGACTGAAAAAGGTTGAGAACCACTGCCCTTCTCTGCATTTGAAACATTCTTCAGTGCCGCTGGGGGAACCTGTCAGAACCATCTCCAGATCTTAAGTAAGGCTCGCCTAGCTGGAGGATTTACTGACACTGACGGACGGGTCAAATGCAGAGGACACATTTACCTCATGAGGCTAAAGTCTATTGTACATTTATATAATTGGGACATATGCCATGGTGATGTACTGCATGGCTCATGAACAGTGTGCTGACTGTTGTGCAGCTGTCTGTGGCCCACAAACGTCTGGAGGGCGGAGCTTCAGAGCCTGAGAGGGTGTGGTTTCAGAGCCAGCAGGAGCGCAAACAGAGCCGCAGTGAGTCACACAGAATGCATCTCATTTAAAGCCGTTTATGTACAGTGCACATATAACTGTTGTACTGATATTTTAGTACTGTTTTGGGCTTGACACATGAGGAGTGACGCCGCTCCATCGCTTTTTAATGGAACGGGTGCGACAATTCCTTCAGGTCAGCGACGAGCAAAAGTAGTCCTTGTGCACGTCGACATGCGCAATCCTGAATGTTTTAAAATTCTTCAACTTTTGTTGGCCACTACATTATTTTATTTATTGATATCTATCTAATCTATCTATAAAGCTGCTAAGGGGTGGGACTCACCCCAAATGGCAACTGAAGGGCGTAAGATCCTGAAGGATCCTTCCAAGGGTACAGCCCCATCCAACTATCGGCCAATAACCTGTCTTTCCACAACATGGAAGCTCATGTCAGGCATCATCGCGGCTAAGTGTGCACATGGCTCAATACATGAGCAAAGCACAGAAGGGCATCTGCAAAGACACCAGAGGAGCCAAACACCAACTCCTGGTCGACAGAACCCGACACGCCAATCTGTGTACTGCCTGGATTGATTACAAGAAGGCATATGACTCAATGCCACACGTGGATCACTCAATGCTTCGAGATGTACAACATCAATAGGACTCTAAGAGCCTGCGGCTGTGGAAAACCACCCTTGAGACCAATGGTAAACCAACTGCACAAGTGTCCATCAAATGTGGCATATACCAAGGACCTATACAGAACAGCAGTGGGTTCTAAACCTGTGGAGATCTACAGTTTAGTTTCCCCCTCAGCCAAATAATCAACGAGACTGGCTATGGATACCGACTCAGAAATGGGGCCACGATCAGTCACGTCCTCTACATGGATGACTTCAAATTGTACGCTAAGAGCGAGCGAGACATCGACTCTGATCCACACCACCAGGATCTACAGCGCTGACATTGGGATGTCATTCAGGCTTCAGAAGTGTAGTCAGATGGTGATAAGAGAGGGAAGGTAGTCAGCACGGAAGGGTCCTCACTCCCAGAAGGAACAATAGCAGACATTGAGGATGGTTACAAGTACCTTGGAATACCACAGGCAAATGGCAACCTCGAAGTGGTAACAAGGAAAGAGAAAACAGCCAAATACCTACAACGAGTAAGGCAAGTCCTAAGAAGCCAGCTCAATGGCAAGAACAAGTCCCTGGCACTAAACAGCTACGCCCTGCCAGTGATCAGATACCCTGCAGGAATAATGAGGTGGCCAAAGGAAAGAGATACAGACCACAGATGTTAAGATGCAAAAGCTGCTCACCATGCATGGAGGGTTCCACCCAAAGCCCAGCCCCCTGAGACTGTACACTAGTCCTAAGGAAGGAGGCCGTGGACTAGTGAGCGTGAGAGCCATTATCCAGGATGAAAGATCACAAGTACATCAAGGACAAGGCCCCAACAGATGACGTGCTCAGTGAATGTCTCAAGCAATGGGGAACAGAGGATGAGGTGCTGGAGGAGGGACCATCATGGGAGGACACGCCCCTACATGGGATGTACCACCGGAACATAACCGAAGTGGCTGATATCAAGAAATCCTCCCAATGGCTAGAGCGGGCAGGTCTGAAGGACAGCATGGAGGCCCTCATCATGGCTGCACAGGAACAGGCCCTGAGCACCAGAGCAATAGAGGCCCAGTTCTACCACACCAGAAAGGTGTAGGTCGTGCAAAGGGGCCCCTGAGACAATCCAGCACATAACTGCAGGGTGCAAGATGCTGACAGGGAAAGCATACATGGAGCGCCATAACCAAGTGGCTGGCATAGTGTACAAGAACATCTGTGCGGAGTATGGACTGGAGACCCCAAGGTCAACGTGGGAAACACCCCCAAAGGTGGTAGAGAATGACCGAGCAAAAGATCCTGTGGGACTTTCCAGGTACAGACTGACAGAATGGTAATGGCAAACCAACCAGACATTGTGGTGGATAAACAGAGGAAAGCCGTTGTGGTTGACGTGGCAACACCAAGAGATGGAAACATCAGGAAAAAGGAACATGAGAAACTGGAGAAATACTAAGGGCTCAGAGAAGAGCTGGAGAAGGCGTGGAGGGTGAAGGCAAAAGTGGTGCCCGTGGTCATTGGAGAACTCGGGGCAGTGACCCCCAAACTGGAGAAGGGGCTACAACACCAGAGGAGGGGCTACAACAGATCCCTGGAAAATATCAGACATCTCAGTCCAGAAAAGTGCAGTGCTGGGAAAGGCAAAGATACTGTGCCGAAGCCTCAAGCTCCCAGGCCTCTGGCAGAGGACCCAAGCTTAGAATATGGGATGAGACCACCCGCGGAGGGTGAGAAGGGAATTTGTATCTGTCCATAAAGCTCAGAAGTCACAAGTCATATTTTTTTTGACAGAAGATATTTTCTTCTGAAAATATCTCTATGAACTATTATTGAGCACAACGGTTTATACTGGTAATGCAGTCATTCTCTGTAATGTTCTCTATTTGTATCTTAAATAAAGATCAGTGCAACAATTAAAGAACTGCTGTAACAACTGAACACAGAAATTCACACAGTCTCTTTTCTATAAAATAAAGTGTTATTGTTATTTTTCACAATGTGGTGTACCAATTAATTGTATATCCGATTAAAAAAAAAAAGCATACAAACCATTTGATAAGTTGATTTAAGGTAGAGTATAAAGCTGACGTGCTGTGGAGAATTCTGCTTTTGCTTTGATCAGAACGACGCTCTTTCACTGAATGCAGCAATGTGATTGGCTGATTTGTGTAACATGCAGAAACCCTTTCTACCTTTACACTGTTTTATTTATTGACCTTTATCTTAGCAGGAAAGTCCCACTGAGATGTAGCATCTCTCTTTTTCAGGGGAGCCGGGGCCCCAGAGGGGAGGAGCCTATTGTACATAATCAGCAGCAGGCACCACGCTCAACACACATTAACACACGTGTGTTCTAAATACCAGGCATTTCTGTCTGGAGTGGGGCGAAGTATGAGGAGCGACTGACAGCAGCGTGGCGTAGCGGAAAACTCCTGTGTTGTAAAGCCATCAGTCTGTGCACTGCTTCTTTCTTACTTGGTCTGACAGAGTTGAGCTGTTAGTTTTCTTCTCGGTTCACTACTACCATTTATGCCACGACCCAAGCACTGTCCCGTCCGGACCAGAGAAGTGAGAGAAGCGTGAAGGGGAAAAAAACTCCTGCTACAAAGAGTGACGCTGGTCGCTGTTGTGTGTCAAGCCCATTACTGTTCTAGAAGTGATAGTAATATTGTTGAGGCTGATCCTCTTTTGTTTGTGACAGTGTCCAAGGCGCTGCAGGACTTTGACCAAGCCCTCAGAGGAAAGAAAAAGAGGAAGCAGTTTGTCAAGGACGCCAAGAGGAAGGACATCTCTGTGAGTAGTGTTAACACATGTACAGATACATCTGTGTGGGACTGAACACGTGTAGATACAGTGAGGAAAATAAGTATTTGAACACCTGAGGAAATCAGTTTTAATGTTTTTAATGAAGCCTTTGTTTACAATTACAGAGGTCAAACGTTTCCTGTACTTCTTGACCAGGTCTGCACACACTGCAGCAGGGATTTTGGCCCACTCCTCCACACAGATCTTCTCTAGATCTGTCAGGTTTCATTACCGATAGTAACCTTAGAAATTGTGGTCCCAGCTCTCTTCAGGTCCTTGACCAGCTCCTCCCGTGTAGTTCTGGGCAGATTCTTCACCTTTCTTATCATGATTGAGACCCCACGAGGTGAGATCCTGCATGGAGCCAGAGTCCGAGGGAGATTGACAGTCATATTTAGCCTATTCCATTTTCTAACAATTGCTCCAACAATTGCCCGTAGCCCTTTCAGGCCTTGTGGAGGTCTACAGTTTAGTTGGTGTCTGACAGCTCTTTGGTCTTGCTCATGGTACTAATTGGAGTCTGACTGAATATGGGCTGAACAGGGGTCTTTATGCAGCTAATGAGCTCAAACAGGTGCTACTCATTTAGATGAATTAAAGTGGAGCAGAGGTGGACTTTTTAAAGGCAGACTAACAGGTCTTTGAGAGCCAGAATTCTTGCTGACAGGCATGTTCGTGTTTCTCTTTTTAGATTCCGTCTCTCACAGTGGAAATGTACCTCAAATGAAAATTTCAGACCTCTATAATTGTGGGAGGACTTGTAAAGGATGTTGAAATACTTATTTTCCGCACTGTACATCTGTGTAGGACTTACCACGCGTACAGATACATCTGTGTGGGTGTGTGGATTTGAAAGAGGAGCAATATCTTAATAGGTTACACTTGCAGGTGATTCCTAGTTGGAATATTCCCATTATCTTTAATCATACTGTATTACACTCGGTAGACAATTTGAGGGAGATGCAGCTGAAGCGCTGTGATTCGCCACAGCTCTGTTTTATCTGCCACATGTCCCACCTCCCTCATGCATTAGTTTGGCTGTCTCTGTTCATGTGTCCTTGCCTCCAATGTGCAGATAGGGGGTTCATGTACACTGCTGTATGAATGAGTGTGTTCTCTTTCATAGCATTCATTTCGGCGTCTCACTATGGGATACGCCCCCTCACGTGTTCACAGAAGCCCTATACGAATACGCCAGCCTTGAGTGGATGGCACGGCGTTGCCCGTCATACTAAAACCTCCTCGCTCCACTAAGCCAAGTTACTGCAATTTATGTCTTTGACTGCTAGCTTAACTGTTCACAGGTAAGAGCTAACCCCTCTGCCACCTGCCTCCATACAGGACAGAGTTTGCGCTGACGAGCTTTGGTGTTTGTTTTTGGTTGAAGCAAGAAGAGGTTTGCTTATTGACTTTATGCAATGTCATGTTTGTGGTATTTATAGTGCCAACGACGTTCACACACAGGGCTGGCGTATTGGTATGCCCTATTCTGTGAATACGCGAGAGGGCATATCCCATAGTGAGATGAGATGCTTGTGCTACTCAGAGTACCGGGGTTGTGAGAGTGACTGTGGGACAACCGATGGAAATGAGCGACTGCTACAATCTGGTGTGTTCAGTAACATGCACTGGCCTAATAATAAACCAGCAATAAATAATAATGTAGCTTAAACACTCAGAGACATCTTAAACTACGTGATGCTTTCCTGTGCCTTTTTTTTTTTGAGAAGGAAGTCAAAGAGACCTACTGTAACTAGTAGTACTAATGACTAATAATTAATGGTAGTTAGTAATATTTGACCCACATACTTTGGTGAAAACAGCAGCACTCATTGATACTGGTCCTCTCCATGGCGCTCATGGCAATTAATCATTTAAAACAAAATATGTTTTGATTGATGAATAATCTTCAAAATGTCCTCTGTAACCGGAAGCTAAAAGCCGTGAACCGTTCTCTCAGTACACGTCTAAACGGAGCTTTCTGCCGGTCTGGGTGGTTTATACATCTGATGATTGTGTTTATAATGAACGTAACGAAGGGAAGTCTCATTTTTGATTTGTGACTTGTTTTGACAAGTTTCAGAAAATTCGCCAAAGCAATAATATAATCATTTTAAAGTTGGATAATGTGTGTCTTGTGTGAATACATCAGAAGGGGCTGGTCTGCCCTGTTTGACCTGTGACCTTCTCCTCCTCCACAGCCTGAGGAGCGAGCTCAGTTTGAGATCCTGAAGGCCCAGATGTTTGCAGAACGCGCCGCCAAAAGAGAACGCCGCCCCAAACGAGCCCGCGCCATGATGGAGGAGCCAGCGCCCCCTCCAGGTCAGTCCAGTCTGTGCGCCACTGCATTTTTGTAACTGCACTGAACAGTATTGACTTACCTCTGTGTGTGACCCCTCAGGAGCCAAGCAGAAGGCTGGCAAAGGAGGCAAGAAGTCTGTGTTTGACAAGGAGCTGACCAACACCAGCGGCCGTGTGCTCAAGCAGTACAGAGCTGGGTCAGTGTGCGCTCTTCACGCCAGAGTCCCAGGCAGCTTTGGTTGGGCTCAAATGGCGTGCCATTCTATGGTTTAAAATGGAGCTGGGTCTGAATTAACTTATCTTTCAGATTGCAGTTGTTTGTTCTGCATTTGGTAGTACATTGTTATATAAAATGATATGTCTCATCCTTTTCAGCTTGAACATTTCTTTCAAAAAAGCCTCGACTAACATACTTTTCTTATGACCAATTTAGACCCTCCTTCGCCGACAGAAAGAGACTAGGTTTGAACCGCAAAACCCCCAATGGACACAGGTACGGTGTGTAGTGTCTCTGATGTCTGCAGCCCTCATGCTCTTCGCTCACTGCCTTTTCTCTTTCAGGAAAGGACCAGGAGCAGCCAGGTAAATGTTCTAGTCAGTCCAAGTGTGTGCGGGAGTATTGGTATTGCCCATCCCTAGTGCAGAGACCCCACCAGGACCTCAGTTATACGCATGTTAACTGTTCTCTAAAATTATGTAAAGAGAGGATTAGTAAGTCATTTACAGTTCAAAACTCTCATAAAAAGAATCCTAAATAGTTTGTATTTTCCCTTGTAACTTTGTACTGGACCTGTAATTCACTTTCAAACCTTGCATCTGCGTGTCTTCTCAGGTTTAAAAAGAAGTGATGTTCTCCACAGCTGCAGGAACTTGCTCAGAATTCCAGAAAGCGTACAGACTGCAGATTTGTTTGTCCAAAAAATGTGAACATTGAGAAAATTATTTTTTGAAGTTCTGAGGCTTCCAGGGGCAGTGTTTCCTACGGACGTGTGAGTGAAGTCTCATTTGAGAAGCAGTTTAGAAACATGCATTTCTCTACATTGTATTTTCAAAGCGAATGACTGCAACTTTGTCAATAGTTTTCATAATAAACCTTTAACAAGTCTGTCCTATTTTTTATTTGAGCACAGTGTAAGTAATGTCCCAGTTTGGTCCTTTTGCACAAACGTGTAATTCAACAATCGTAACATGCCATATTTATACAGCCTTTATCAATAACTCCATTGATTATATACCAACATGTTGCCATTTTTTTGGGATGAAAATGGAGCTGTGGTGGAGTGGTTAAGGTGACAGCACAATTGCGGTATCCTGACTCAAGTTTGCTTTATGTCCTCCCTTCTCTCATGCATGTCACGCTCAGCTGTCCTGTTTTAATACCTACAGGCCAAAAAATCCTTAAAAAAAAGAGCTATACATCTGTGCTCATAACCAAAGTCATAATTCCAGATGTGAACTCCTTATTGTGAAAGTGAGACTGCAGCATCAGCCTGTGCTTAAGGACAACAGTATGCACGTTTAATAACCTTTATTGAGAACATGTGGGCCACAGTATACAGAGAGCCAAAGTAGTGACAGTGTAGACTGACCCAGAACCACGCGCTCACGTAAGACGACGAGAAGTCATTGCAACCAAAAGATCTTTTACGGCTGCACTCATTTAAAAAGGAAAAAAAAAAAAGGATAAGACCACTGGCATCCCCAGCATTTGTTATAATTACATCTACCTTCACTTAGGACAAAAAAGTCAGAACGGAGCCTGGCATATGTGCTACTGTCTTAACCACTCAACCATGTGCAGCCGGTCGTGCAGCCGGTCGAATGACAACTTGCTTCATCTCATCCCCATCTCAAGCTATAACAGGCCAAAAAAAAGTGGTTGTGGTTCTCAAAGCTCACAGCCTTTATTTCAAGTCTTCTGTAGGTTCCCTTAAGAGGCAGCAGGAGGCGCCGCTTTGCTACACAGCCTGGCCACAAGCCCTGCCATCTGCAGCAAAGAGTTAACCCCCTCAGCCACTCGCACATGAGTGTAGCCAATCTCCTGTAACACACAGACAGCAGCATGTAAGACATGCACGCGGGGCGGGCGCTCTCTCGCTTCTGTTACGCCCGCCCCGCGTGTCAAGATGCGAGAGCACCCGCCCCCCATTCTCTATCACGTCTGTCACGCGGGGCGGACGTAACAGACGCGAGAGAGCGCCCGCCCCGCGTAACAGACGTAAGCGAGAGACCGCCTCCTGTAACACATTGTGAGTACCTTGATGAACTCCAGCTTGAGGTACTCAGGCATGCTGTAGGTCTTGCAGACTCTGAACACGTTTCCGATGATGTCCTCGGGGGAGTAGCCTAGCCTCCACAGCTGCTCCATGACGCGGTACGCCTCGTCCACCTGGGCCTGAACACAGCTGCCCAGCATGCCTTTCACCAGAAGGGGGTGGGGCTCGTCACACACTTTGAACACGTTGTCGCTGTTGATGAAGCCGAACCCCGAGTGGGTGGACTGCAGGTTGTTCAGGGCCTGGTCCATGGCAGAGCAGGGGAAACGGCTCCAGTCAAACACACAGTCAAACACTCCTGCTGGTGCCCAGACTCGGGACTAAACATGGGCCGGCCTCCTGCTGGTGCCCAGACTCGGGACCAAACATGGGCCGGCCTCCTGCTGGTGCCCAGACTCGGGACTAAACATGGGCCGGCCTCCTGCTGGTGCCCAGACTCGGGACTAAACATGGGCCGGCTCCTGCTGGTGGGCCGGCCTCCTGCTGGTGCCCAGACTCCGGGGACTAAACATCGGGCGGTCCTCCTGCTGGTGCCCAGACTCGGGACTAAACATGGCCGCGGCCTCGTGGTGCCCAGACTCGGGACTAAACATGGGCCGGCCTCCTGCTGGTGCCCAGACTCGGACTAAACATGGGCGGCCTCCTGCTGGTGCCAGACTCGGGACTAAACTGGGCCGGCCTCCCTGCTGGTGCCCAGACTCGGGACTAAACATGGAGAATCTGTGTTTCAGTTTTATGCAGCTAAATGTGGACAGGTTCTACCGTTTTAGCTTGGATTTGAACAGTCAGTTTGTTTTAGCATGTTCACTCTTATGTCTTAAACTGTTTTGTGATTTCTGCCATGTCTTTGTGATTTGAATGCATTTTTTCCTGTTGAGTGAAGCACTTTGAATTGCCTTGTGTGTGCGTCTCGTCTGTGTCTGTGCTGTGTCCCCTGTGCTGTGCTGTGCGTCCCCCGTGTGCGTCCGTGTCCCTGTGCGTGTGCGTCGCCTGTGCGTGTGCGTCCGCCTGTGCGTGTGCGTCCGCCTGTGCGTGTGCGTCCCCTGTGCGTGTGCGTCCCCTGTGCGTGTGCGTCCCCTCTGTGCGTGTGCGTCCCCCTGTGCGTGGCGTCCCCTGTGCGTGTGCGTCCCCTGTGCGTGTGCGTCCCCTGTGCGTGTGCGTACCTGTCTCATGTCCCCTCTGTGCGGTGAAGATGACGGCCTCCAGCCCGTCGTCTGTCACCCTCAGCTCCTCCTGCTGCACCACGTCCTGCAGGCGAGCCAGGATCTGGCCGTCGCTGAGTTTGGCGTAGCGCAGCACGGCACAGCGCGACTGGATGGGCTCGATGATGCGGTCAGAGGCATTACAGGCCAGAGCGAAACGCGTGCGTTTTGGAGTAGATCTCCATGATGCGGCGCAGGGCCTGCTGTGCACCGTCTGTCATGCTGAGAGCGCGCACATACACACACACACACACACACACACACTATTAACATTGTGCTCACGGAGAGGGCTCACGGGAGGGCTACGGGAGGGCTACGGGGCTCACGGGAGGGTCAGGGCTCACGGAGGGCTCACGGGAGGGCTCACGGGAGGGCTCACGGGAGGGCTCAGGGCGGCTCACGGGCTCACGGGAGGGCTCACGGGAGGGCTCACGGGAGGGCTCACGGGAGGGCTCACGGAGGGCTCAGACGGCTCACGAGGGCTCACGAGAGGGCTCACGGAGGGCTCACGGAGGGCTCACGAGAGGCTCACGAGAGGGCTCACGAAGGGCTCACGAGAGGCTACACGAGAGGGCTCACGAGAGGGCTCACGAGAGGGTCACGAGAGGGCTCACGAGAGGGCTCACGAGAGGGCCACGAGAGGGCTCACGAGAGGGCTCACGAGAGGCTCCGAGAGGCTCACGAGAGGCTCAGTTTGAACCCAGTCTGACCATACAGATCTGGGTTAGAGTGAACTTCAACAGGCTCATTAGCCGCTGTTTAGCCTTTAGTGGCTAGTTACATCTGGTGCCCGTGCGGCCCGAAGGGACATGGGCTCATGCCAGGCCTGGGTCTAGGGGGGGGGGGGGGGTGGGGGGGGGGGGGGGGGCAAAAGGGTGCAACCTCAAGTGTGTTAAATAATGATCGAGTATCAACTTTGCACCTCCTTTGAAACTCAGATGCACCCTCAGTCAGTTTAGTGTAGACCCGGGCCTGGCTCACGTCCCATGTGACCGCTCTGACCAATTACAGCGAGAGCTGCGCAGAGCTGAGTGGAGCCAAACAGAGTGAGGTGGTAAGTTTTGTGACTGTCAGAAAATATATTCATGATGGATTGAAACATCTTTTCAGGAGCCTGTGAACAACCCGAGCGTTCATGTCCTGTTCTGGGGTCAGACTAAATCACCTCTCTGATCAGACCGTTACAAACGAAGCTCATGTTACAGTCGAACTTGACTAACAGCCTCTGACAGACTTAGGAGTGTGAATGATGGGCTGTGCTTAAGCTCCAGACTGATGATAGTGGGCGGGGCCTACCTATATTACGCTATGGGAGATTTACCGTTTTCTGAAGCTATAGGGATCTTTTTTTTTTATTTACTAACAGAAGACTTTGACTTTGTTTCATCACTGAATTCTACCTGAGAATTTTGACTTGTCTCAGCTCAGTTTAAACCCCAAAGTTTCTAGAATGATTTAGTTTTCATTTAATATCGTTACTTAATTCGACATCATCTCCTAGCATTGTGGAGCCCCACTTCTGATCTCAAAATGGCAGGCGGGGAGTGTGGAATTTGCAATAATGTCTTTTCTGCACTCAAACAAAACCATGAGCGGTCATCTGTGCCTCTGTGCTCTTCATCCTCATGCCCAGTCCACTGACCTGTCAGCCTCGTCCAGGATTATAATCTTGTGCCGTCCTTTGGGGAGAGTCACCTTTTGTTGAGCAAACATCTTGATTTTATTTCGAACCACATCAATACCTCTGGAACATGATACAAAGAAAAATCTGTTAAAGAACTCATGTAGACATAGTTCTCAGATTGGACAAACATTTTAATATTCATCAACTTTTACTTCATCGTATTATTGCTCAATGTATTTTTGCATACTGTTCAGGGCCTCCTTGGCATGTATATATGTAATGTATATGTATGTCCACACAGAAGGGGTCTCACTCCCAGAAGGAACAATAGCAGACATTGAGGATGGTTACAAGTACCTTGGAATACCACAGGCAAATGGCAACCTCGAAGTGGTAACAAGGAAAGAGAAAACAGCCAAATACCTACAACGAGTAAGGCCAAGTCCCTAAGAAGCCAGCTCAATGGCAAGAACAGAGTCCCTTGGCACATAAACAGCTACGCCCTGCCAGTGGATCAGATAACCTGCAGGAATAATTGAGGTTGGCCAAAGGAAGAGATACAGACCACACAGATGTTAAGATGCAAAAGCGTGCTACACCATGCGATGGAGGACGCCTTCCACCCAAAGCCCAGCCCCCTGAGACTGTACACTAGTGCCTACAGGAAGGAGGCCGTGGACTAGTGAGCGTGAGAGCCATTATCCCAGGATGAAAGATCACAAGTACATCAAGGACAAGGCCCCAACAGATGACGTGCTCATGTGAATGTCTCAAGCAATGGGGAACAGAGGATGAGGTTGAATGAGGAGGACCATCATGCGGAGACACGCCCCACTATGAGGATGTACACGCGCAACATAACCGAAGTGTGCTGATATCAAGGAAATCCTCCCAATGCCCGCTAGAGCGGGCAGGTCTGAAGGACAGCATGGAGGCCCTCATCATGGCTGCACAGGAACAGGCCCTGAGCACCAGAGCAATAGAGAGCCCAGTTCTACCACACCAGAAAGGTGTAGGTCGTGCAAAAGGGGCCCCTGAGACAATCCAGCACATAACTGCAGGGTTGCAAGATGCTGACAGGGAAAGCATACATGGGAGCGCCATAACCAAGTGGCTGCGCATAGTGTACAAGAACATCTGTGCGGAGTATGGACTGGAGACCCAAGGTCAACGTGGGAAACACCCCCAAAGGTGGTGGTAGAGAATGACCGAGCAAAGATCCTGTGGGACTTCCAGGTACAGACTGACAGAATGGTAATGGCAAACCAACCAGACATTGTGGTGGATAAACAGAGGAAAGCCGTTGTGGTTGACGTGGCAACACCAAGAGATGGAAACATCAGGAAAAAGGAACATGTGAGAAACTGGAAGAAATACTAAGGGCTCAGAGAAGAGCTGGAGAAGGTGTGGAAGGTGAAGACCAAAGTGGTTGCCCGTGGTCATTGGAGAACTCGGGGCAGTGACCCCCAAACTGGAGAAGGGGCTACAACACCAGAGGAGGGGCTACAACAGATCCCTTGAAAAACATCTCACAGTCCAGAAAATTCAGTGCATTTTCTCTCACACACTTTAAAAATGTGCAAAGTTTGCCCATTTTAAAAGAGGTTGTAATCTTCATCATAGGTGCACATCAAGAGTGAGAGACGGAATGCATTTGTGAAAATGGGCAGCCCAATAAGTATTAGGAAGCCAGCAAAAGTTACATTTAATACTTTGTAATGTATTCTTGGTTGGCAATGACAGAGGTCAAACGGTTCCCGTAGTTCTTGACCAGGTCTACACACACTCTAGTTGGTATTTGGCCCCACTCCTCTGCACAGATCTTCTCTAGAGCTGTGAAAGTTTGAGGGCTGTCGCTTGGCAACACGGAGTTTCAACTCCCACAGGTTTTCGATTGGGTTGAGGTCTGGAGACTGGCTAGGCCACTCCAGAGAACCTTGATATGCGTTTACGGAGCCACTCCTTGGTTTTCTCTGGCTGGTATTTGGATCGTTATCATGCTGGAAGACCCAGCCACGTTTCATCTTCAATTCTCTGACTGAGGGAAGGAGGTTTTAACCCAAAATGTCACAAAACATCATGCCCCATTCATCTTGCCATTGATACGGACCAGTCTTCATTGTCCCTTTTGCAGAAAAGCACCCCAAAGCATGATGTTTTCCACCCCCCCATGCTTCACAGTAGGGTCTGTGTTCTTGGAATGCAACTCAGCATCTTCCTCCCCCTCCAAACTCCGCGAGTGCTGTTTAAACCAAAAAACAGTTCCATTTTGGTTTCATTCTGACCACATCAGATTTCTCCCAATCCTCCTCTGGATTGTCCAGACGATCTTTAGCATCAAGTTTCAGAAGGGTCTTTACATGATTTTGTGTAGTAGGGGAACCTCTCGGGCAATGTTACTGCCACAATGTGTTACTTATTGTCATCTTTGTGAAGGTGGTCCCAGGGTGGTCCCAGCTGTCTTCAAACCATTGACCAGTTCCCGCTGTGTAGTTCTGGATTGGTTCCTCACTGTTCTCAGGATCATTTGAACCCCACTCCGAGGGAGATTGTCAGTGATGTCATACGTCTTCCATTCTCTAATAATGTTTCCAACTGTTGATCTTTTCTCACAAAGTTATTTACCAATTGCAGTTTGGACTCATCCCAGCTTTGTGCAGTTGTACAATTTTATCTCTGGTGTCTTTGAGAAAGCTCTTTCTGTCTTGGTCATGGTGAAGACTGGAGTCTGACAGTTTGAAGGTGTGTGCAGGTGTCTTTTATGCATCTAATCAGTTCAAAACAGGCGCCATTCATACAGTTACCCGAGTGGGAGGCCGGAATCACTTCTTAAACAGCAAGTGACTGGTCTGTGAGGGACAGAAGAGTTGTTTGTTTTGTAGCTGCCCAATACTTATTGGGCACCCATTTTCAAAAATAAATTTAAAAATCATACAATGTGATTTCCTGGATTTCTTTATATATTTTTTTACATTCTGTCTCTGATGCTTGATGTGTACCTATGATGAAGATTACAAATCTTTCTTATCTTTTTAAATAGGTGAACTTGCAATTTTTTAAGTTGCCCAATACTTATTGGCCCCACTGTACACACACATGTATATACGTATATTCATACATACATACGCAAACCAAATATAAGAGCGTGTGACCACTTTCTGTGGCAACTCGTTTGTCAGGCAGTTCTTGTCACATTTCTTCAATTCAGTGTATGTTTTGTTCTGATTGGTGCATGGGCAGATCACGTGTCTGTTGTACTCATGTGCAGACCCTCGGCCCTCCCAGTGTGCCTGACCTGTCGTTGGAGGCGTTGAGTTCCAGCACGGCGTCCTTCATGGATGCTCCCAGTAAGGCCCGGGCCAGGCACAGGATACTGGTGGTTTTACCGGTGCCAGGGGGGCCTGAGGGGCACAAAGCACATCCAGGTTCAGAACAGTCTCTGACCCAAACAGAATGACGTTTGAGGGTGTAACGCCTTTTTCCTGTACTCCAATACGTCTTTGTAGCAAGATACAAAATAAAGTGTTTTTTGTTTTTATTTTCTTTTGAAAAGTGTAAAGAAAACTTTACAGAGAGTATTACATCAATTTGGATGCAACTCTTTTAATTAGAACTGTGCTGAACCGCAGGACAAATGACACAACATGTCTATGGCGTTAGTTTAACTAGTATGCAGCTGGCGCACATTCAAAAGATTTTACAAACATATTTTTGCTCTTAGCTAAAACACTGACCCCAGAGCTTGTCCTGGAGCATAGATGACAGAGCAGCTCTGTGTTAAGGGTTACAGTCACACCACAGGACATTGGAGTGGTTTTTGTTGAAAAAACCACAACTTCATTTTAAAAAAAAAAACTATGCTTACAGGTTTTCATGTAAAAATAAATAATTCTATGGAAAAACAAGGAGCAAATTTACACTTCCAATTCATTTTAGTGCTAATGGCATTCTTTTCTTCTTGAAATAAACTATTCCCAATTTGAGCTCTGCAGAAACCAGGAATGTGTCCATAAGGTCCAAAAAATAATGAGGCACTTTAGGAAGTGACAGTGGCTTTGGCCAATCACAGTGAAGTATGGACTCACAGAAGATGGAGACGCCAAACAATCTACAAGTTACAGTTCTCTACAAACTCTTGCTTTATTCCCAGCATGTCCCACCTGCGATGATGATGTTGGGCACATTTCCCTCTCTGGCGAACACTGCCAGGCGGCTCACCGTCTCCTCGTTCCCCACAATGTCACAGAGTTTGAGCGGCCGGTACTTCTCCACCCAGGGCAGCTCGTAAGCCCCCGCGGCTCTCTCCGCGGCTCTCTCCGCGGCTCGCTCCGGAGCGGCTTTAGAAGTGTTGGGCTCCTGCTCCATGTCCACCTCCATCTTTACCGCGCTTTAATGCTTCTGCTGCTGAAGAGACTTCCTGTTTCTGTACGCTAATGCATCTGGTGGCTCACTCCTGCCTCCCACTGGTGACAAAGAGTTATACACAGTCAAAACTACAAGTGCACGACTACAGACAGGTGGGTCACGACTACAGACAGGGTGGGTCACGACTACAGACAGGGTGGGTCACGACTACAGACAGGGTGGGTCACGACTACAGACAGGGTGGGTCACGACTACACGAACAGGGTGGGTCACGACAGGCGGGTCACCAGGGCGGTCACGACAGGCGGTCACGACAGAAAAAAATAAAAATTAAATACATTGTCAAAATTTTTTAATTACATTATGAAATAATTTTTGGAAACTTTGGAAACCACTACACTACAAGATAGGAGCATTTTTACTGCAAATGTAAGTAATTCCGAGTTGAGGCACTGGGATAGGCTCCAGTCACCCGCGACCCCTAATGTGAACAAGCAGTAGAAATGAATGAATGAATGTAAGTAATTCTACAACTGCCTTGTGTTCAGAGCCTTGTGTGCTGCCTTCAGAGCCTAGTGTTGGGCTGTGTGCCTAGTGTCAGAGGCCTAGTGTTCGGGGGCTCGGTTCGAGGGCCTAGTGTTCAGGCCTAGTGTTCGGGGCTTGGGTCAGGGCCTAGTGTTCGGGGCTCGGGTTCAGGCCTAGTGTTCGGGGGCTAGTGTTCAGGGGGCCTAGTGTTCAGGGCTAGTGTTCGGGGCTCGGGTTCAGGGCCTAGTGTTCAGGGCCTAGTGTTCAGGGCCTAGTGTTCGGGGTGTGTTCGGGCGTTCAGGGCTGGGTCAGGGCCTAGTGTTCGGGGGCTCAGGTTCAGGGCCTAGTGTTCAGGCCTAGTGTTCAGGGCTAGTGTTCGGGGCTAGGGTTCAGGGCCTAGTGTTGGGGGCTCAGGTTCAGGCCTAGTGTTCTGGGCCTAGTGTTCGGGGCTAGGGTTCAGGGCCTAGTGTTCGGGGGCTCAGGTTCAGGCCTAGTTTTCAGGGCCTAGTGTTAAGGGCCTAGTGTTCGCGGGCTCAGGTTCAGGGCCTAGTGTTCCGGGCCTAGGTGTTCAAGGCCTAAGTGGTTCGGGGGCATAGTGTTCGGGGCCTAGTGTTCGGGGCTAGTGTTCAGGGCCTAGTGTTCTGGGGCTCAGGTTCAGGGCTAGTGTTCGGGCCTAGTGTTCGGGGGCTAGTGTTCGGGCCTAGTGTTCAGGGCTAGTGTTCAGGGCCTAGTGTTCTGGGGCTCAGGTTCGGGGCCAAGGCCTAGTGTTCAGGGCCTAGTGTTAGGGCCTAGGGTTCGAGGCCTCGTGTTCGGGCCTAGTGTTCAGGGCCTAGTGTTCTGGGGCTCAGGTTCAGGGCCTAGTGTTCAGGGCCTAGTGTTCGGGGGCTAGGGTTCAGAGCCTAGTGTTCTGGGGCTCAGGTTCAGGGCCTAGTGTTCAGGGCCTAGTGTCAGGGCCTAGTGTTCGGGGCCTAGTGTTCGGGGCCTAGTGTTCGGGGCCTAATGTTTGGGAGTGCACAGAGGACAGTTCATGTTTAAAGAACTCAACACATTGAAGTCCAGTATGGTGAAAGTTTGTCCCCCGAGCACAAAAGTCAAACTCTGCCACTGCTGTGTGTATCCACCTCTGAGGAGGATGACTGGGGTGTCAGTGTGTGTTTTCATCATAACATTGGTCATTAATAGATGGTTCCCAAAAGGAGGAGGCAGAATAAAAATGTGTTGAGAGAAAAACTAGGGGCATGTGCTCCTAACCTGCAGAGGGACCATGTTCAGGTCGGGACCGTGTGCAGGGCGGGACGGGACTATTTTTCAGGACGGGACGATGTGCAGGACAGGTCTTCAAACCTCCAGAGAGAGGCGCTGCTGCTCCATGTGGTCCGTCCAAGAAGCAGAAGAAGCGGGCAAAGGCGGGAGGCGGTCCGCTGTCCGCGCGGGCTTCGGCCATCTTGGAAACCCTGCTCCACACAGCCTGTCCCGGTCCGCCTCTGCCCCGCCTGAGCCCTGAGTACGACTCACCCTGAAGCCGCTCTCTGTGCATGTTTCCAGAGTCAGAGGAGGATTTAGTCGCGCACGTTGAAGAAGCAGAATGTCGACATCTACACCGAGCCGGGAGCGGGGGGCCTCCACGCCGCTGTCCCCCACCAGGATCTCCCGCTTACAGGAGAAGCAGGACCTGCAGCACCTCAATGACCGCTTAGCGGTCTACATCGATCGAGTCCGGACTCTGGAGCTGGAGAATGACCGCCTCATGGTCACAGTGTCCGAGAAGGAGGAGGTGTCCACCAGAGAGGTGAGCTCAGTCTGCTCTGCTCTGCTCTGCTCATGTGGAGGTTCTGGAGCAAATCAAGTTCTCAAACAGGCCTGCAGTGTGACCAGCCTGCAGGCCTGCAGTGTGACCAGCCTGCAGCGTATGCAGCCTGTAGGCCTGCATGCCCACTATTAATAAAAAATTTCAGGTCGAATAATCTAAAATTGTACTAAAGTTGGGGTGCACCTACTGCCATCGTTTATTAGTCTAACGTCAGTACATTTAGTGTTCCAAACTGTTCCAAAGTTGGTACCAACCTCCTAGAAGTACCATTTCCTGCTCATGATTATTGTTGTTCGACACAGCATCATACAGCATTTTTAACTTATTGAATTATTGACATAGTTTTTATTTAAAGCATGCCTTATTTGATATATCTTGCTTTTATTATAGTTAATTGTTGTATGTTGCATCGAATCACCAAATGGCTGTGAATTTTGTTCACTGACGATGGAAATAAACCTTTTTTGATTCTGAAATGGATTGGAGGAACCTAAACTATAGTGCTGGTCCTTGCGGGATTGGATATTATCAAAAGTATGTTTCACCCTATAAATGTTATCAAATCCATGCCTTTTCTCATTTCATGTACTTCTGCTGTTCTAAATCCATTTGAAAAACTATGATCTATTGATGCCATGCATATACTGTCACGTATTTATATATAAATATGGACTGGAAAAGCTGGATGAGTTCTCTAGGATAAACTATAGTCCCAATTATGAGTGCCTGACTTTCTTAACCCAGGCGCGTGTGCGCAGGTGAGCGGTCTGAAGGCTCTGTACGAGGCTGAGCTGGCCGACGCTCGCAGGGTCCTGGATGATACGGCTAAAGACAGGGCTCGGCTGCAGATCGACCTGGGAAAGGCTCAGACCGAGCTGGAGGAGGCCAACAGGAGGTGCGCGTCACTTTTCTTTTACTTTCGGTTTCACTTCATGTTTCAGCCGCAGTTTGTTGAAAGTCACTCAAAAACCTGAACAATATCTAATAAAGTATTCCTCGCTTGTGTGCTCTTTTGTCAGTGTGAAGAAGAAGGAGGGGGAGCTGGTGGCGGTTGTGTCCCGGGCTAGAGCTCTGGAGGACAAACTGAACCAAAGTGAGGCTGCTCTGTCCACTGCTCTGAGCCAAAGTGCTGCCCTGAGTGCGGAGCTGGGCGAGGTCAAGGGCGAGCTCGCTAAGGTACAGACTTACTCTCCCTCTGTATATGATAGCCTCAAATCCTCTGTGGACAGGATCACATTACTATTAGAGCTGTCCACATCGCTCAACATTTTTAAACATTTTATCAAGTACTAAAACCAATTGACCGATATAGTTTACAGTAGGATTAATCAAAAATAATAACTAGTCGTCATTATTTTTTCCACAGAGACATTATTAAATTAAAATGTCATAAAAGAATACAGTGTTTCCCCTAGTTTTACGCTCACGTTCCATCCTTCCCTCACTCGTGGACACGACCCCGAGATACTTCACTTCCTCCACTTGGGGCAAGACCTTTTTCGGGTTGAGAACCATGGCCTCAGATTTGGAGGCTGCTTCACACTCGGCTGCAAACCGTCCCAGAGCATGTGTCAGGTCCGGGTTTGATGGAGCCACCAGAACAACATCATCTGCAAACAACAGAGATGAGATCCTGTGGTCCCCAAACCGGACCCCCTCCGCCCCCTGACTGCACCTAGAAATTTTTCTCCATAAAAACAATGAACAGAACCGGTGACAAAGGGCAGCCCTGAGGAGTCCAACACGCACTGGGAACAGGTCTGACTTACTGCCAGCAATGCGAACACAACTCCTGCTCCGGTCATAGAGGAACCGGACAGCCCTGAGCAAAGGGCCCCGGACCCCGTACTACCAGAGCACCCCCCAAAGGACACCCCGAGGGACACGGTCGAAAGCCTTCTCAGGATCCACGAAGCACATGTGGACTGGTTGGGCAAACTCCCATGAACCCTCGAGCACCAGATGGAGAGTATAGAGCTGGTCCAGTGTTCCACGACCAGGACAAAAACCACTCTGCTCCTCCTGAATCCAAGGTTCGACTATCGGTCGGATTCTCCTCTCCAGTACCCTGGAATAGACCTTACCAGGGAGGCTGAGGAGTGTGATCCCTCTGTAGTTGGAACACACCCGGTCTGCCAGTCCAGAGGCACCGTCCCCGCCACGCAATGCTGCAGAGACGTGTCGGCCAAGACAGTCCTGCAACATCCAGAGTGTATCACATCCACCCCCGGAGCCCTGCCACCGACTCCTAGCCCTGGGTTTTTGCCTCTGCAACAGCACAAGCTGCAGTGCGCCTGGCCCGCCGATGCCTTTCAACTGCCTCAGGAGTCCCACAAGCCAAAGAGACCTGATCTGACCCCTTCAGCCTGACGGCAACCCTTTCTTCCGATGTCCACCACTGCGTTCGGGGGTTACCGCTGCAATAGGAGATCCTGTCTATGACGCCCCCGCCATTGACTGCTTTCCAGATCTCTCTGCACCGGCCCCTTACGGATCCTCTCGCAGGTGGTGGGTCCATGGGAGGATGGCTCCATGTCGCTCCTACGTCACCCGGCCGGGCCCCATTGGGAAAGGCCTGGCTCTAGGGCCCCGGTAACGCCAGGCAACGTAACTACCGTTGTTTGTATAGTCATCATTAAGGGCTTCTATATTCTATATTTGTATAGTTATTTTTAAATGTCACACAGCCCATGTCAGGTTATTTAATGCCATTTAAAGCAACACATTAGAAACATTTGAGTAAAACTGGGCATTTATACTACACAAGATTATAGTTTGTTTTATTTCTTTGTAAGGCTAGAAAATAAAGTACCCTAATAAAATCTATTAAAGCGATTTATTATTTTTAATACATTATCAAAACCGCTAGGTTTGCTTGCATTTGTCCACTTACAAGATGTTAGTAAGTAGGGCTGGTTTCAGAGTGTGTCATGTGTTTAAGTTTCACTAGTTTTCTCCCTATTCAGCAGTTTGTATCGCAGTCTGCGCTGCCCATGCTTCTGACACGTTTACTATTTGACTGCGCATTCCTGGTGGAGGAAGAGGCTTATGGTGAAGGCTGGATATTTTCGTTTTGTCTGCAACTTCATGCAGACTCTGGCCCATCTTTACGCAGAGGCAATCCCTGCTGGATTTTGACTCCACCACATAGAGTAGTCCTACTGTGAGGTTATGCTCTGACCTGGACCAAGCTGATGATGAGCTGATACGCAGTGATTTGCATGACAGCGCTGGGACCAAACCAGACCTGTTTGTGCTGTGGTCGCTCATTGATGTGGATATGTAAAGCAACTGAAAGTTGGAACCAAAAGAATATCATTATTTTGTTCCAGTATTTCCAAGACCTTTTCCTTCGGGGGCCCCGCCCTTCTATTAGAGGTCGACCAATATGAGGTTTTCTATGGCTGATGCTGTTTTTTGGTCAGTTTGGTAAGAAGTTTGGTCAGCCGAGTTTCTTGTGGATCAAAAATATAGTAATGTAACAAGTATTAAATAATTCAAACAAGATATGACTATGAAAGAACATTTAAAGTGCAACATTTCAAGTTGACACAAATTAATTTTTGTGCAGAGTTCACTCAGATCAAACAAGTCGCCTGGTTTAAGCTTTACATTTGTATAACAAAGGGAAAAAATCCAAACTAAAAAAATAGTGGTGCACCGATATTATGGGGAAACCTTTGGCCAATAATCGATATTAGGCTGATATTTTCTAAATTGTATGGTTATTTTAAACACTGGTATTTATTTTTTCAAAGTGCCTTGGTTTCCCTTCCCTGTGTGCAATTGTAGCTGCTTTGCCAGTGTTTGAACAGACCAGCAAACCAGGTGCTCTTCAAATCACAGACATTAAAGACATTGTTCAACCACTTTTACGTCATGACCGATTCTTATACAGCTTACAGACCTCAATGTTAGATTCACATCCCATACTACTGTGGGATCAAAACTTCTGCATGTTCCACTAGAGGGCGACATGTTATCACTGTTCCTGAAGCTCCTGTCTTTGTACCATGTTTCACACACAGTTGTTCAGTCTGGTCTTGTGTGCTGTTCTTTGATCTTTTGTGTGTGCAACCACAGGCTGAGGACGGTCATGCTGTAGCCAAGCGGCAGCTGGAGGCAGAGACCCTGATGAGGGTGGACCTGGAGAACCGCTGCCAGTCCTTGACCGAGGAGCTGCAGTTCAGGAAGAGCATGTTTGATCAGGTCAGGCCTCAGACCACTGCTGTTCTCTTGGGTTTAGCTTGTGTGTGCGTGTACTATTTCTGCATTTCAACGTTGTGAGATTCCAGACCGTTTGCTTAATGTCTCACCACTCTTCAGAAAGTGTAGGACATGACAAAAAATGTATAGAGTATTTTCTTGGAGTCACATTGCGATTTCGATTTGATCAGTTAATGTACAATTTGTGTCCTTGAAGATGTAAATGAAGTCACCTGCTTCTTCTGTCACGGTGAAAAGCACAATCAGTCGTCTTTGACAGTTCTCTTATTGGTACTTCAGATGCCCTCCCGTCCCTATTTGAAATACTTTTTTTTTTTTTCTTTTTGGTCACAGGGTGATTTTTCACCCACATTTAAATGAGGCCTTTTTTGCCTGTGCTTTTTATGATGAGGCAGAAGTCAGACGCAACAAGCTTTAAAAAAGAAGGGTCTCCTGTGTGAGTGTGAAGATGTGCTGGTGTGTGTGGGTGTGTCTGTCTGTGTGTGATGCTGGGAGGTGTGTGCTGTGTGTGTTTCTGGGAGGTGTGTCTGTGTGTGATGCAGGGGTGTGTCTGTGTGTGATGCTGGGGGGTGTGTCTGTGTGTGATGCGGGGGTGTGTCTGTGTGTGTTGCTGGGGGTGTGTCTGTGTGGTTGCTGGGGGTGTGTCTGTGTGTGTTGCTGGGGGGTGTGTCTGTGTGTGTGCTGCTGGGGGTGTGTCTGTGTGTGTGGGGGGTGCTGTGTGTTGGGGGTGTGTCTGTCTGTGTGTGTTGCTGGGGGTGTGTCTGTCTGTTGTGTTGCTGGGGGTGTGTCTTGTCTGTGTGTATGCTGGGGGTGTGTCTGTGGTGTGATGCTGGGGGTGTGTCTGTGTGTGAGCTGGGGGGGTGTCTGTGTGTGATGCTGGGGGGGTGTCTGTGTGTGTCTGGGGGGGTGTCTTGGTGTGATGCTCGGGGGGTGTCTGTGTGTGATGCTCGGGGGGTGTCTGTGTGTGATGCTCGGGGGGTGTCTGTGTGTGTTGCTGGGGGGTGTCTGTGTGTGTGTTGCTGGGGGGGGTGTCTGGGGGGTGTGTGTGCTGGGGGGTGTGTCTGTGTGTGATGCTGGGGGGGGTGTGTCTGTGTGTGATGCTGGGGGTGGGTGTGTCTGTGTGTGTCTGTGTGTGCTGTGGTGGGGGTGTGGTGTCTGTGTGTGATCTGGGGGTGGGGTGTGTCTGTGTGTGATGCTGGGGGGTGGGGTGGTGTCTGTGTGTGATGCTGGGGGGTGGGGTGTGTCTGTGTGTGTGCTGGGGTGGTGGTGTGTGTTGATGCTGGGGGGTGGGGTGTGTCTGTGGGGTTGTGTGTGATGCTGGGGGTGGGGTGTGTCTGTGTGGATGCTGGGGGTGGGGTGTGTCTGTGTGTGATGCTGGGGGGTGGGGTGTGTTGTGTGTGATGCGGGGGGTGGGTGTGTCTGTGTGTGATGCTGGGGGGTGGGGGTGTGTCTGTGTGTGTGCATGCTGTGGGGTGGGTGTGTGTGTGTGGCAGGAGGTGTGACTGCGTGTGTGTGTCTGTGTGCAGGAGGTGTGACTGCGTGTGTGTGTCTGTGTGCAGGAGGTGGTGACTGCGTGGGTGTGTGTCTGTGTGCAGGAGGTGGTGACTGCGTGTGTGTGTCTGTGTGCAGGAGGTGGTGACTGCGTGTTGTGTCTGTGTGCAGGAGGTGGTGACTGCGTGGTGTGTGTCTGTGTGCAGGAGGTGGTGACTGCGTGTGTGTGTCTGTGTGCAGGAGGTGGTGACTGACTGCGTGTGTGTCTGTGTGCAGGAGGTGTGACTGCGCGTGTGTGTGTGTAACTGCGCGTGTGTAGGAGGTGTGACTGCGCGTGTGCAGGAGGTGTGACTGCGTGTGTGTGTCTGTGTGCAGGAGGTGTGACTGCGTGTGTGTGTGTGTCTGTGTGCAGGAGGTGCTAGAGTCCCGTCGGCGTCAGGAGCATAGGATCGTGGAGGTGGACTCTGGAGTGAGACAGGACTACGAGTTCAAACTGGCCCAGGCTCTGCAGGTACAAACACACAAGTCCAGTCCGTTCAAACAGTGGGACCTCAGCATTAACGAGATGTAACGAGCTGATCACTGTTGATTTGAAACGGGTGGATCCTGATTCAGTTCAAACTGTTAGGACAAAGTGACATACATACTGACGTGTTGTTTTTTGGCGCAGGACCTAAGGAAGCAGCATGACGAGCAGGTGTCTCTGTACAAGGAGGAACTGGAACACGCCTTCCAGGCCAAGGTCAGCCACCTTCCCTCCAGTGCTCGACAGTCCTCTCCTCTGTGCCTGCTCTGATAGCGTTAGATGTTAAACGGCTTAATGAAGCAAAACTGCAGGACCGATTCCCCTCTGCTGGCCCTGCCTTTTGTAGTATATCATTGTCCCTATTGCAGGAAGTAGATTTTTATTTACATATTTTATTTTGAGAAATGGCAACACAACATTTAAGACTGGAGTCAAAATGTTCTGTTGGAGCTGTGTTTTATAAGTCAGAGCAGGTGATGCAGTCCACTTTGTAGAGCGACAGCCATGCACCGGAACCTTACTCTGTAACTATTATTTTAAAGCTTTTTACAATTAATTGCATTCTTGGAATTATACTCGATTACAAGTGCAAGTACATGTTTAAAAATCTTCTCAGAAGTAGAATTACCCCCAAAATATCAAAAATTACAAGAATGTGAGCAGTAGTCCCTGCTAATGATGAGGAAAAACATTGTGGTTAAAAGAATTTGTAATCTTCTCTCTGACTTTGTTTCTGCAGCTGGAAAATTCAAAGATGTCCTCTGACCTGAACGACAAGGCCATGAGCAGCGCCCGAGAGGAGGTGCTGGAATCTCGCAGCCGAATTGAGAGCCTGGGCTATCAGCTGAGCAGTCTGCAGAAGCAGGTATGGCCTGACCGCTCCTCTTCATCACCTATGTAAGGGTAGGCCTGGAGATGTGAAAAGAACACCTGTGTAAGGGCAGGCCTGGAGATGTGAGAAGAACACCTGTGTAAGGGCAGGCCTGGAGATGTGAGAAGAACACCTGTGTAAGGGCAGGCCTGGAGATGTGAAAAGAACACCTTTTGTAAGGGCAGGCCTGGAGATGTGAAAAGAACACCTTTTGTAAGGGCAGGCCTGGAGATGTGAAAAGAACACCTGTGTAAGGGCGGCAGATGTGAGAAGAACACCTGTGTAAGGGCAGCAGATGTGAGAAGAACGCCTGTGTAAGGGCGGCAGATGTGAGAAGAACTGCGATCTGCCCCATTGAAATGAAACTTTCTTGGACAGACCTGACTCGCGGGTCAAAAGACGTGTGTCACTACACAGAGTCACTACACTACACAGAGTCTACAGTTGTTATTTTGTCCGCTTTCTCAGTGAGTTTGGGAAGTAGCACACCGCGGCGCGAGCCGACAACACAAGACAGCGGAGCCGTAGAACGCGCACATGAGGGAGGCAAGCTAGAAGAGGGAATCAGGCTGAGGAGGAGGAGGAGGAGGAGACGACACTACCTGTTCACGCTGTTTCTGTCCTTCACAGAGCAGTTCGTTATTGACTCGACCCAAAGGAAAACTTGCTTTGTATCACCATGGAGCTTGTCTTATTATAATAACTAATAATACAGGTAAAAAGAGCTTCAAGTGAGGTTATTATAAGCTCAACCTTGGCAAGGCAAGTTTATTTGTAGAGCACAATTCGTACACAAGCAATTCAAAGTGCTTCACAGAACAGGAAAAAAATGCATTAAAATCACAAAGACATGGCAGAAATCACAAAATCTTAATTCAAAAGTGCCATTTTCAGGCTATCCGTCAAATAGTTCAAGACATAAAAGAGAAGAGTGCAAAGCGAAAATAATTTCAGTCATATGCACAGCCAAACAAAACAGTTTTTAGCTTAGATTTGAACATTGCCAGAGTAGCGGCCTGTCTCACATCCTCAGGAAGACTGTTCCAGATTTTAGCTGCATAAAACTGAAACGCAGATTCCCCATGTTTAGTCCTGACTCTGGGCACCAGCAGGAGGCCGGTCCTTGAGGTCCTCAGAGTCCGAGATGGTTCATATGGCACTAAACATGTCCGAGATGTACTTTGGTGCTAGGCCATGGAGAGACTTGTATACAAGCAGAGCTGCTTTTAAAGTCTATTCTCTGAGCCACAGGGAGCCAGTGCACAGGACCCGAGCAGCAGCGTTCTGGAAAACATCAAATGAGTTGTTATTAAGAGGAAATCAGTGAGCTGTTGGTAAACAACCGTTTCAAGGATTTTGCCCCAAAATGGCAGATTAGAGATGGGCCGGTATAATTACTCAGGACTGCGGCATCAAGACTGCTCTTCTTTAGGAGAGGCTTTATGACCACAGTTTTCAAAGACATTGGGAATGTTCCAGATTGAAGCGACATGTTAACTGTGTGAAGTGAGTGGTGCTAACAAACTGTTCAGCACAGACTTTAGAAATCTGGTGGGTAACACATGGAGGCAGCATGTAGATGAACTCAGACTGGTGATGATCTCCTGGACAGTTTTGTCAGTTACAGGTGCAAAGTCAATCAGCTCTAAGTGTGTATGTGGTTTTAGGGTTATTTTTTGCATTGTAGAATTTTATAGCATTTTTAATGCCCTGAACTTTTTCATTAAAGAATAATGCAAACTCATTACACTTGGATGTGGAAATGAGTTCTAACGGCAGCTGAGCTGGAGGGTTTGTTCATCTGTTTACTGTGGCAAACAGGACACGCGAGTTGTTACTACAGCTTCCAATTATTTCAGAAAAAATATCCTTCCCTTAGTTCTACATAAAATGAGGTTACAACAACTACATGTACAACTTATCTCTGTAAATCTCTTTCTGAACCTGGAGCTTTGACTTGCGCCATTTTCGTTTGGCCCGGCGGCACTCCCTTTTCTGTGCCCTGACCGAATCAAGGCGCTTTCTGCTTATTTTTAACAATTTTAGCCTTCATAGTGGACAATGGTGTCGAGAACATTCAAAACACTAGATGTTAACATGTTCTAATGTAAATGATTTACATTGAAAACTCTGAGACATTTTCAAAGTTAATCATTTCCATAAACAGTTTTCCCGTGCTGTCATTTATGTGTCTCCTCCGGACAATTGCAGGACCAGCTGGGTGGTTTGGGAAAAACAGACAGGTCAAAGAAGACACAGAAATGATCAGACAGAGCAACATCGACCACATTGACGTTTGAAATATTAACCCCTCTTGTAATTAGAAGATCTAGAGTGTGCCCTCTGCTGTGGGTGGGGTCACTCATGTGCTGAGTAAGACCAAAGTTTCAAGGACAGCATGAAGCTCCTTTAGTGTTTCTGTCACAGATATTATCAACATGCACATTGAAAACCACCTGTTATGACCAAACCATCAAAGTCTGTGCATACGACTGAAAGCATCTCAGTAAAATCATCAATAAAACTTTGGCAGTGCTGAGGAGGCTTGTATAAAACAATGAAGAGAATGGATGGAGACTGTTTTAGCTAAATTTTAAAGGCTACGTACTCAAATGTTGAAAACACCCCAAAGGACAACCTGTGGGTGACTATTTCATCTCTAACAAAAGCACACACACATCCTCCCTTTTTTTTTCTCTAATATTTAGTCTATTTATTTTATTTTCAAAAGGGTCATCAGTATGAATGGGTCTAGTCAAGTTAATGAACTGATTTTCTCTCCCCTGCTTTATATTGCACGGCTATACATAATAAAATATTATTAGGCACTTTATAGGCCTATTATATTATTTAGTGTTAATGGTATGTGCATGTACCTTTTGGAAATATGACGGTACATTAAACCATCATTGGAGGAAAATGCATCCCCATATGAGGCATATTTACCATACCTTTAAAAGATTCTGGGGAGAGCACTGCTGACCAGTTGTAATCAGGTTTCAGCTATATTAGATGTTATTTTGATTTAAAAAGATTTTGATTGAAATACATACACATATGTGCTTTTCTAGGCAAAGTGTCAAGGCACTAAAAGACACTGGGCATACCGATAATGGTTGTGACTGCTCTACCAGGATGTGTGGCGCAGGATTTGAACCGCCTACCTTCAGATCAGAGGACTAGTACCACTACCAGAGTAGGGCTGCAGCTATCGATTATTTTAGTAATCGAGTAATCTATCGATTCTTTTCTTCGATTAATCGAGAAATCGGTTAATTTTTTTTGTACATTCAGTAAACCATTTAAACACATTGAATCATTTTTTAGATAAACGTTATAGCTCATAGTAATAAACAAATGCAAAATAAAACGTTATGTTGGGTGGGACCGGTGATCCTGGCGTTTTGAGCATTTTGCGTTTTGCAGCTTTGGCTCCGTGTGACTTTAGCCTCCGCGTCTCGGACTTTCTGTTTCACAACAGATTATTCTAACAGAACCGCGGTCCTCGTGCTGTTTCCATGTGCATTGGCTGTTTAAAAGTACGACTGTGACTGGGAAGCAGAGTTGTTGAGTGGGGGAGCGCGGGGGTCCGCGGTGGCGTGTCGACGGCGCGGGGGCTGGGGTGGGCGGAGCTAGATGCAGTGTTTAGAGTCGCAGCTCGGGATTATTATAATAGATCCATGGCTCTTTCACTCATCAAAAACTCTTCCGAGTCGCACTCGTGAGGTTAAAACGCGCCGCTCTCTTCCTGTTGCGCCTTAGTCGGAGCGGAACAAGCTCCGTGTGAAACAAAAGCGCCACAAGTCGTTCCGTGCGCTCTGCGCGCCACAGATTCACGTGTTTTTGATTAAATATGTAAATTAAACGAATCATCGAAGCAATATAATAATAATCAAAGCTTTTTTGTAATCGAATTATTCGATTTATTCGAGTAATCGTTGCAGCTCTATACCAGAGTCTTAAAAAGTCTTAAATTTCACACTAGACGTTGTGCAGGAACCTTGGAAATGGGTCAATTTATTGATTACATTGTATTTTGCCATGAAATATCTACAAGGTAAATTCACAAATGTTTATTCTGACGTTTTCTATCAGTGACTAGACTCATTAATGTATTATAACAACAAAAATATAACAAATATAACATCGTATTAAATATTATTGGCCTGTAGAGTGATGTCATCTGAAACTCAATAGTTAATTCATTGTGTAAGCAATGTCAGACAATAATTGTCATTAAAGAAACAAATGTAATAAATGAATTAAGCCAATGAATTAATTGGTCTTGGATTTGCCATTATAACCTGACTTATAACTATAAGACCTAATAATTAAAATCCACATCAAATGTCTAACTACTATATATGGAAATATTTAATGTCTTAAGATGTGGCTCCTCAACAAATTACTTTTTTTTTTTTTTTTTTTTTTTTGTGGTGGTGGTTTTTGTTTTTTTATTTTAGAAGAAAACTATTAAAATTGTCACATTATATGATGCTTTTTCTGGGTTTGAAATGTTAAAAATCACATGTTTTCCACAGATGGCCGCCTCTGAGGACCGGATCCGGGAGCTGGAGGAGATCCTGTCCTCTGAGCGGGACCGGGCGCGGCGCACTTTGGAGGCTAAAGAGGCCGAGATGAGCGACCTGAGAGAACGCATGAACGCCCAGCTCAGCGAGTACCAGGAGCTACTCGACGTCAAGCTGGCCCTGGACATGGAGATCAACGCTTACCGCAAGCTCCTGGAGGGCGAAGAGAGCAGGTACAGACCCCGGGGGAGGGCGAAGAGGGCAGGTACAGACCCCGGGGGAGGGCGAGGTGACCAGGTACTGACCCTGGGAGGCGAGATAAAGAGGGCGAGGTGACCAGGTACTGACCCTGGGGGAGGGCGAGGTGACCAGTACTGACCCTGGGAGGGCGAGGTGACCAGGTACTGACCCGGGGAGGGCGAGGTGAGAAGGTACTGACCCCGGGGGAGGGCGAGAAGAGAAGGTACTGACCCGGGAGGGCGAGGAGAGAAGGTACTGACCCCGGGAGGCGAGGAGAGCAGGTACTGACCCCGGGGAGGGCGAGGAGAGCAGGTACTGACCCCGGGGGAGGGCGAGGAGAGAGGTACTGACCCGGGGGAGGGCGAGGAGAGCAGGTACTGACCCCGGGGAGGGCGAGGAGAGCAGGTACTGACCCCGGGGAAGGGCGAGGAGAGCAGGTACTGACCCGGGGGAGGGCGAGGAGAGCAGGTACTGACCCCGGGGGAGGCGAGGAGAGCAGGTACTGACCCCGGGGGAGGGCGAGGAGAAG
The DNA here is from genome assembly GCA_015082035.1 of Chaenogobius annularis. Classification (NCBI taxonomy): domain Eukaryota; kingdom Metazoa; phylum Chordata; class Actinopteri; order Gobiiformes; family Gobiidae; genus Chaenogobius; species Chaenogobius annularis. The sequence goes on along the minus strand of BJKM01000334.1, from coordinate 168,133 downwards.
CAGGTACTGACCCCGGGGGAGGGCGAGGAGAGCAGGTACTGACCCCGGGGGAGGGCGAGAAGAGGAGAGCAGGTTACTGACCCGGGGAGGGCGAGAAGAGGAGAGAGCTCAGGAGGCAGGTACTGACCCCGGGGAGGGCGAGAAGAGGAGAGCAGGTACTGACCCCGGGTGAGGGCGAGAAGAGGAGAGCAGGTACTGACCCCGAGAGAGGAGAGCAGTATGACCCGGGGGAGGGCGAGAAGAGGAGAGCAGGTACTGACCCCCCGGGGAGGGCGAGGAGAGCAGGTACTGACCCCGGGGAGGGCGAGGAGAGCAGGTACTGACCTTTACTTTTACTAAGCAATAATAAGAAAAACATGACCTGTGCTAAAATGTTTATACTGAAAACCTGAAATAACTTTTTCCTAGTCAAGTGTTCACTCATAAGGATTGGTGTTAGCACTCCTTCTACTGGATGCCATGGGAATTACCATGGGGAAATAAGCAAAGGCTATCTTACACAGTTGTAATGTTGGTGATTTGAGTCAGTAATGCTCAGAACGAGTCTGTGATGAGATACAACTGTGAAAAGTGTATGTTTTTGTAAAGTTCAGAGAAGGAGCAGCGAAGACTAGCTCGTAAACAGGATTCATGAACCAAGGAAAATGAATGAAGTTAAATGTATAATGTTTTTGACAAGGAACAATGTTAAAACGGGGTTAAAAGCTCAAAGAAGTCAATTTGGCATAATCTGTCATAGTTTATGAATGTCCCTTTTAAAAAGAGCTGTGCCCTGTGCCCAGGCTAAAGCTGTCCCCCTCACCCTCCTCTCGGGTCACGGTGTCACGTGTGAGTGGCTCTGCAGCATCTCGTTCCAAGAGGAAGAGGCAGGAGGTAGATGAGGGCGACGAGGTGAGGAGCGAGCTGCTGCTGTCAGAGGAGTCCACCGCCTCCGGAGCGGTCAGCATCTCCCCCACAGATATGGACGGCAACGCGGTCACTCTGAGCAACCTCAGCGAGCAGGTCAGAACCACCAGAGTCCACATAGTGCTAGTTTTAGGGCTGGGTGATATGATACAAAAATGAATCATGTTTTTCCTCATCGTGATCGATCCAGATTTTTTAATAGGCCCGAGCGCCACAAGCTGGCGAGAGGCCTGTTAGTTCCGCAAGGCCGTGCGAAGCAAAGCACTTGCCCGCTTCCAAACACTCACTAACGCACTCCTCCACTCATGCACGTCTTGTGCATACTAATTAGTAGTCAGAAAATGTAACATTATCGTCGTAACGGCGAAGCCCGTACAAAAGTATGCTCTAAAGGAGCGCACTAAGTAGCTCACGAATGCATTCCCCAACTCAAGCACGTTCCGTACATATAAGCCTGTAAAGCAAAATATTAAGTTTTTTGAAATTTGATTAAATTTGGCACGAAATTACATTTTGGCTTCCTGATCAAAAAATCCAATCAGACCCATGTCATATTTGTTACGGCATAGCCGTAGCGATGACCAAAACCTCCCATGTAATTTCAATGGGAAAATTGCCAAATCTCTAAACTTTTAACATACTTAAACATTATACATTTATGAACTCCTCCTCCGGGCGTTAGCCCGACTAACCTAAAATTTGGCGAGACGCATCTTCAGGAGTGGGCTATCAAAAGTTATTCAACTTCTTTAAAAAATTGATGGTCTTTGTGCGGCGCAGCCGCAAACTTTTCACAAAATATTGACATTTTCAGTCAATACAATAATGCCCCTATTTGTAAATCAAAGGGGAGAAAGCGCGATAGCGCCACAGATCCGGCAGTAGTTGTAATAAAAGGAGGGAAATTGGGGCACGTTAGCGCCCCCTCTTGTGTTGCGGCCGGTGGCGTGGCGAGGGCCGATCATTGCCGCTTGCGGCTATATTTTCATATTATTTTTCTCATATTAAAGACAAATAAAATGGCTTTCATATTTAATTTCCTTTACATAAACATGACAGACTTTTAACCGGTGCCATTTAACACAATTAATAATCCAATTTCTGACAGAGGATTGCCGTGGACCTCTGCATTTAAAAGGCCTTCCAGTGAAATATGTTTAATTCCACAATCATTGTTCATTTTTGTTTGGTCTGGTGCTTGTACTGTTAAGCAGATATATGTAAAGAGAATAATGATTAAAATCCCTTGTTTCCACAACAGATGAATCCAGGGCTGTGCAATAAATCGAATGAATTCGACTAATTCGGGTCATTCGGGTAATTATTGACAATGTGGAAAAATTGTGAAATTGAGGTCACCTGCGCTGTCCAGCTGTGCTGGGACAACTTTAGCCTCTTTTCACTCCTCTCCATTGCAACTATTTTCAAAGAAAGACTAAGTAAAACCCAGTGCTGATTTAACAAGCCTTTGTCACTCAATTAGAGCTGCGAGTTGCGTCTTGGAGAAGCCTTAAAGTAGTTTTATGCTTGACGTGTCCACGAGGTTCGCGGCCATAATTTTTGCAGACACGCCCCCCCTCAGCTAGTTCAGATTTCTTCTGTCGTCACCGCATGAACCCCAAGAAGACTATAAAGACTGCCAACGTCTTCTCCGCTGCCCTCCGCACAACTCATTTCCATGCGGGAAGTATAATCCAAGTTTAAATGTAGTTTAATCTGTAAAAGTTGTTCTGAGGACCACGGGTGCAGGACAACAGCTGCAGCTCTGCCTTGCATTTCTGGTCAACAGTCATATTCAGTCGTGTTTTTGACAAGCCTTTACTTTATTACAAGTGCCACTGCATGTGCTTTGTGAGTGAACAGTGTGCAGTGATCACACTTTGGGGTCTCGTCAAATTGATGGCCAAATAAAATGCTTCTAGCCCAATAAACCACAGTAAACTAAAAGACTATAAGATATCTATTTATTTTATTTATTTTTAAAAGATTTTTTGGGCCCGTAGAGAGAAACAGGGATGAAAGAGAGGGCAGGACATGGGAAGCAAATCTGAGTCTGGAACAGAAATCGTGACACTGCAGCTGGCTTCAGCTGGAGCCCGGCATACGTGTGCTGGGCCTTAACCACTCGACCACTGGGCAGTGATGTTTGGTCCTTATTATTAAAAGGGGAAATTAGATAAATGTTATGCATCACAGATAGTTCCCTTCACTTGTTTTTTTAAATTAATACGGAACAAAAAAAGTCCAACTGATCAGCTTCTCATCTCTCCTGTTGTTTGTACTTTAACTGTGCCCAACTGGTGTTTCAGTTTTATTTGTGTAGTGTACTTGTGGGACAGGGTTTATTTTAGAGCAGATGGAAAAAAAGCTCACTTTAAGAGCAGCACATCCAGCACAGCTTAGCTCTGTGTTAGCACCCATGTTTAGCACTGCGCCTGATGCTAATAATGTAGCCACTTGGGAAAAATGCTTATCTTTTTTCTTTTCAAATTTTTATAAACAAATAAGCTAAAAACAGACTGGAAAAAAACACTAACAACAACACCACACAAGTGGGCATTGACTAAACACAAATGTGCCCAGGTCCATTGTGCCTACATCTGCCTCCGTGATTTTAGATCAGTCTTTATTAAAGCTAAAGAAATACCGTACTTTTCGGACTTTTAAGCCGCTATTTTTTTCCCTCGCTTTAAACCCTGTGGCTCATACAACGGTGCATCTAATAATTTATAGATTTTACTGGCTAACGACCTGGACGAGTTGGGCGTGTGTGTGTGTGTGTGTGTATATATATATATATATATATATATATAATGTATGAATGTATGGAGGGAGGGAGTTCTCACCATCCTTCGCCTCTGCTTATCTGAGATTTTTCTTGGCCTGCAACTACGGGCCTTAACTAGAACTGTGCCTGTGGACTTTCATTTCCTCACTATGTTCTTCACAGTGGAAACTGACAGCTGAAATCTCTGAGCTAGCTTTTTGTATCCTTCCCCTAAACCATGTTGTTGAACAATCTTTGTTTCGGGTCATTGGACAGTTGTTTTGAGGCTCCCATGTTGCCAGTCTTCAGAGAAGATGCAAGAGTGAGAACAACTTGCAACTGGCTACCTTACATACCTTTTCTCATGATTGGCTTCACCTGTGTATGTAGGTCAAGGGTCAATGAGCGTACCAAACAAATTTAGTGTTCCAATAATTAGTGCTAAAGGTATATTAAAAAAAATTCCATTGTGTGTATCTCTGATTTATTTGTCCAGTCCTGTATCGTCGGGGCGGTTTGAGTCATACATTACTTCTTCTTCCCAGCTGCCAAGAGTATGTTCCAAAGATATTCTTCCATTGTGTCCATTGTGGGGGGGTTTGAGGCCCAAGTATATTATTCCAAAATTAAATGGGATGATGGTGTCAAAAACCATCTGCATTGCCTTATTTATTTCCGTCCAGTATTTTTGTATGCTGTGACAGTCCCAAAACACATAATGTTTTGCCTCCTGGCAACCACAGTTTCTGCAGCACTCAGTACACACAGTGAGTAATGTGTACTTTGACATGGAAGAATGTGACCCGTTTTTTCATAAAACCAACAGAACTCTTGCCAAATATGGGACCCCGTGGTCCTCCATTGGGATGTGCATATCGCTTTCCAGTCCTCGTCTGTCAAGGTTATTTCACCTTCCTCTTCCCATTTGGTTTTAATATACTTAGGAGATTGTCTGTCCAAGTCATTAATGCATTTATATACTTTTGATATTATTCCCTTTGAAAGTTCAGATTTATAAGCCTTAATAAAGATTTCAGTCAGGGGGTTATAATTGTTGTTATTTTCTTTATTTCTTGGTTATAATAATTCCGTATTTGTAAATATCTAAAAAAAAAAAAAAAATCCTCTTTTTCCAGGCCAAAGGATTCCTTCAACATAACAAAACTTTTCTATTCAGTTAAAATCATTTTAGGTGGGTCTCTTGTAGGTATACAATATCTATTTTTTCTTTTTTCATCTTTTGTTACTATCCTTGACCGCTTAACCGGGCTCAGTATTTCATTCATGTTAAAGGATGCTATTCTTAATCTGATGCCATTTTATTAACCGTATCAAAATTACTCTTTCCAGTCTGCTCTCTTCGCAAGATTCTCTTGTCGAGCCCAACACATAAACATAGAAATTACAAGAATATAACGTAGTAATACTAATAAACTGCAGGGGAGAAAAGTAAAAGGAGCTGTGTCGAAAAACATGCAAAGAATCCATAGGCTGATCCAAAGTGGGACCAGAGGGTGGAGGGCAAACCATTTTTCCTAAAGAAAGAGAAAATGGGGCCCTCCGGTACGGTTGAATTTAAAATTTTACATGCGTCCCAAGTTTAATTGAGTGAAAAGGGGGAAAAAAGAGAGGCTCCATTAGGAAGATATGAAAAGGGAAGAATGAAAAATATATGTATATTTCCGCATGTATGCAAACGAGTCTCTTATGGGGGGGGGGGGAAATGAAAAATAAGGCTTTGATTCCCAAAATCTTCATTTTGTTGAGTTATCCCCATAGGGATCTCGAGCAGGTCACGTTGCTATGGGTAACGCTGTTGCGACGTCATCACCGTGCGACTTTGTTATGATGCCGGGGCATGGGCCGAAATCTGGCTTCTGTATAACTCGCCGTTTACATACAGTTTGTCAACAACAAGGCGAACTCTTTCCCCTTTTTGCTTAAAAGTTTTCATGATGGGGACAAGTTCCCGTCTTTTTGCCTCCGCTTCGCCTGGATACTGCTTACTTATGAAGAATGAAGTGTCTTTTAACCGTTTACTGAGTGAAAGCAGTCGGTCAACATGTTTGGAACTTGAGAAATTAACCACGAAAGGTCTGGTTTTTACCTGTGGAGTTGCCCCAAGCGATGTGCCCTCTCCATCTCTATGGTCTTCACCACCTCTTCAGGAATCTTCAGCTGTTCTGGATGCGAAAATTCTAGTCGCCTCCACAAACCAGGGTTCCCCATAGTGGTTTACAATGAGGTCCACAATATCTGTACTAGAAAATGCTCTTTACCCAAACAAAGATATTATGAGAGTGGATACATTTCTTTTTTTAGATTACTATCTTGGAAACTTAAAACACAACAAGCCTAAATACGGGACAGGGAAAGTGATGTAATCTTAACCAAACAAGACCAAATTCAATCAGCATTTGAATCCTTGTATAAAAAAACTTTTTTCAAAAATTCCAGATGATAAAGATGATGATATAAACTCCTTTCTGGACACCCTCAATTTGCCTGTTATGTCATAACAGTTTTGGAAATACAAGGCTCAATCAAAAGATTAAAGAATAATAAAATCTCTGGGTAGCGATGGGTTCACCTCAGAGTGGTATAAAGCTATAAAAGACAATTACTCCTTTCATTTTGGCAACTTTTAACTGGGCACTTCAAAAAAATCAAGACCCCTCCAAATTGTAAAGAAGCCATCATATCCTTAATACCAAAAGAGGGGAAGGACCGACTGGAATGTGCCTCATACAGACCTATTTCTATTCTGAATGTGGACTATCGTATCTACACCTCAATTATGTCCAAAAGAATGGAACAAATACTCCCAAACCTAATCCACAATGATCAGACAGGATTCATTACCAAACGACAAACACAAGACAACATAAGACGATCTTTACACATAATGAGCCAAATACAAAAACGACAAAATAAAGCCGTATTAATGAAAAAGCTTTTGATACTGTTAGCTGGCCATATCTTTTTAAAGTGCTAACCAAATTTCAAATCGATGATCTAATTATAAAAATATTGGGGCTCTTTACGATCGTCCAATTTATAAAACAATCAAAAACAATTCATGGTGTTACAATTGATCGGACGGAACATAAAATTGCCTGCTGCAGATGATGTTCTATTGTATTTGACCAAACCAGAAATTTCCATACCCAATTTGATGCATTTTCTTCAAGAAGTTGGTCCAATGTCTGGATACAAATTAAATGTACAAAAGATTGAAATTCTCTTACTGGCGCCCCGCTCTGACCTTTAAAAAGACTTACCCATTTAAATGGCAAACAGAATCTTAGATATTTAGTTGTGGTCCTCCATAGAGACCTAACAATTATGGAGAAAAATGATACCTCCCTTTTTACCACTATAAAAAAAGATCTTGACAAATGTTATCTAATTCCCTACTTAAGTCAAAGGATTGAAACTATAAAAAAAGGTTATACCCAGGTTTCTCTATCTGTTCCAGACTCGTCCTGATTCCATCCCCAACTGGCTGTGGAATAAAGCAATCTCAAGATTTATATGGCAGGGGGGAAAAAACCCGTATCTGATTCAAAACCGTACAATTTTCAAAAGAAAAAGGAGGCTGGGATTTACCTTGTTTGAAAAATTACTTTGTTTCAGCTCAGATCAGAGCCTTGCTGTACTGGTGTGACCCAGAATATGAAGCTCAATGGGGGTACATTGAGATTTCTGTTGTGCCGGGAGTTGCTGTGGAGGCCTTACTGGCGGATGACATTTGGTGGAGGTGGAGAACCACTGGTTGAAGTCTGTTCCTACAACATGGAAGGAGCTAATCAAAACATACAAACTAAACAAAGATGTTAAAATCTTAAATTGGCTAGCTTATGATGATTTCACAGCTAACAGCACAGACTCAAGATTTAAAGTCTGGACAACAAAAGGTCTAAAGGTCTGGTAGCAGATTGTAAAGGAGAATCATCTGAAGAGCTTTGAGTTGAAAGAATCCTTTGGCTTAGAGAAACAGGACTTTTTTAGGTATTTACAAATAATGAGTTATTATAACCAAGAAATCTAAAAGAATGATGACCATCATAGCCCTTTGACTGAAATATTCAGTAAAGCATATAGATCTGAACTTTCAAGAGGATTAATATCCAAATTGTATAAATGTATTAACAATTTGGGCAGTCACACTACTGGTTATATAAAGGGTAAATGGGAAAGAGAGGGTCACTTTGTTCTGGCTGATGAAGAGTGGGAAAGTATATGTACATTTCATTGGAAAACCACAAAGTCACATGTTTGGAGCGAATTCTGTTGGAAAAAAACGCGTCTTGAGAATTTTTATTGTATTTTTTTTTATTTTCTTAAATATAACCTGGGCACTGTGACATGGGAAATGCAGACTGTTGGAGAGGCTGTGGCCGCCAGGAGGCAAATCACTATCATGTGTTTTGGGAATGTCCAGTCGTTCAGAGTCATTGGACTGAAATTTATAATGCATTGTTGACTGTTTTTGACATTTCCATCCCTCTGAACTTTAGAACCATGTACTTGGGCCTCAAAACTCCTGCCATGGACACAATAAATGGATACCTTTTGGAATGTACTTTTGGCAGCAGGAAAAAAAGGCCATCACAAAGAAATGGATGACACAAACATCGCCAACTGTCAAGGACTGGACTGACATTGTGACTGATATTAGACAGATGGAAAAAATGACATTCAGACTTTATTTTGAAATGGACCAATGGACTCTTATTTTAATTTAAGTAGGCTGTAAATTTGTTTGGGTTTATGTTAGGTTGAAATCTATTTGTGTTTTCTTTTGATTTATTCTCAGGTCGTTTTGTGTTTTACGTTCTGTATATATATTTTTGTTTATAAATATGAAAATAAAACAATATCTGCACTTAAGGTGATATCGCTCCCTGGTGGAGCATACACATTCCCCTCCATTAATGGCTCATTTAACCAGTACATTTTTGATTGCTTAATTGGGTTCAATATGCCGTTAGGGATGCCACTTGGAAAACTTTCGATGCCATTGGGTTGATTATATTGATTTTGCCAGTAATCATTTTCGAGTGGCTTTAAACTCTCTGGTCAAACATAACATAAAAACACAAGAACTATTGAAACGGGAAACATATGAAATGACAACATAGGAAACAAAATTGTTCTTTCTAAAAACATGAACCGAACCCAAAACCTGATCATGTAAATGATCAAAAAGTTAAGGGAAGTCCATTCCTAATGAAGGGCCCCTGAAAGCTACACTACTCCAGGCTCCAATCCTCACAAAGAACTGGACACACCACCTCTCCAGTTCACCACGCCCGCTTTGGGCTGCCCAGGCAATGTACTCTTCTGTTGTGATGGGGGGGATCTCAACTCCAGAGCCTACAAGGAGCTCTGGGATGATCTTCTCCAGACAACTTTCAGTATCTTCTTCTGGGAGCCCCACAAGTCTGAGGTTTGGCTGAGATCTGGACTCCAAATACAGGATCTTACTTTTTATATTCTTGTTCTCCATCTGCAGCTGGGCCCGCATCACCTCAATCTTGGCCCTCAGTGTCTTCAGATCATCTGTATTGTCTGAAATACGCTGTTCAGCTTGATCGATACATGCTCAGTTTCTTCCCCCATCTTTCAGCTCCCTTATGTTGCTTTCAAACTAGTCAAGTTGGGTTGGTCCTATTGCCAATCTAATTTCTGCTCTCAACGACATTAGACTACATTAGAGTTTCAGGTGGTTGATCCCAGTGCTCTGGTGGTGGTCACAGTCCCAACCCACCGCTCAGCCTTTGTTCTTCCCTTCACTCTATGTTTTTGGTGTGACATGAGTCTTTGCTCTGGGCCGTGGCTTAACATGGTGTGTGTTGCAGGACCAGTCTTTGGGCAGCTGGAGGCTCAGTCGGCAGGTGGACGATGGAGAGCCTTTCGTCTACAAGTTTTCACCAAAGTATGTGTTGAAGGCCGGCCAGTCCGTCACGGTAAGGGCTCCACTGGGCAACAATTGATGCAATGTCCTTTGTAAAAAAAAAAAAAAATTAACCAATAGGCCATCTTTGAGTAAATGTTCAAGCACTCTGCAATTATGTTAAAATGAACACATGGATCAAAAATTATATTTTATATTTCTGTTTCAGGTTTGGGCAGCAGGGGCCGCTGTAGCACACAGCCCTCCCACAGACCTGCTTTGGAAGAGCCAGGCCTCATGGGGCACAGGAAATGATGTCATCACCTCTCTGACCAACACGGATGGAGAGGTAGGCTTTTTATGTACCTGTCCTCAATAGGCTCTTATTACACTGACTTGGAAATAATCAATACTTCAAGTATACGCAGCAGATGAGTCATGGCTGTCTACCACATAGCGCATACTTCAGCAGAGAATACATTTGTGTCAGTGTCCCCAAAGTGAAGCTGTGAATACTTTCCAGATGCTCTGTAGTCACGGGGTTCACATTCACTCTCACATTCATTCACTAGGGGCAATTTTACGTAGCATTGTAATGAAAAGTGTGTGTGTGCGCGTGTGTGTGCACAGGAGGTGGCCCGGAGGAGAGCCACCAGGACCCAGGTGGAGGACGGAGAGGAGGAGGTAGAGGTCAATGACATGGTCAGTACAAGTGCTCAGTTGTGGTGTTGCGACGCTGAGGCTCACGTTGTGTCTGTGTCACACAGGGGCGGAGCTCGTCTCGGGAGTGTGTGGTCATGTGATCTTCAGACGTCAGCCTCACTGCCTTCGGTCTTTTTGGGACGTGTGCTTCCAAACAGTATTTACCAAGTTTCTTAAAGTGTGGAGATGAGGGGGGGGAAAAGTTTGTTAGTTTGTGTGTTTTTAAGACTCTGGAATATTCAATTTTAACTCAACCAAATTCAACGTGTTTTTCTCAAAGAATTGTAACACTCCCCAGAACAGCAGAGGGCGTTGGACACGCCTGTGCGAGGAACGCTACTCTGGATTTAACTGAAAATTATGTCCACTTTTTGTCAGAAGACTTTGCGCTGTGTTCTTTTTTGCAGTTCTTGTATTAATAATGTGAGGAAGGACCATATTTTTTCGTATTCACCACGTCTCTCTGTAAACCTCCCAAAACCTGGACACACTTTTGCCTTTTGCCACATATTCTTTATTCTGCCGTGAAAACTGATGCCGGTATTCTAATATTTCTACAGAATGTTTTATGTCTCATCCAAACGGCTCCCTCTGGCTGCATGAACCTCACCTCCCTCTAAACACGTCCCAGGTGTCAAACTGCGGTCGTAACTCAAAATGTGTGTCTATAAAACAAGACAAGGGAGGACATGCACTAAATTGTAGAAGTTGGGAAGTTGTGCTGCTGCCTTAACCACTCCACCACCGGGCAGCACTCAATATCTCAAAGTCTCAGTGTAATAGCAATAATCGTTTGACCAGTCAAATCATTTAGTTGCAGCCCTGTTCTACATCAAACATGAAGCAAAGACTTTGACATTTTTACGCTAAAGAATTGAACACAAACTGAATGTGTCCATTTAGATAGAATCCTGTAGAAAACAAAACTGCTATGACCAGAAATGTTTTCTATGGTAAAATGTGAAATGAGGCCACATGGATCAATACTGATCACTGAAAGGCCGGGGGGCCAGGGGGGCCAGGGGGGCCAGGGGGCGTCAGTGTGAAGCGAGTGAGGGAGCTGTTTGGAAAGGAGCTAGAGTCTAAAGCCTGAAATGGTCCTGGGCGGGGTTTAGACCGAGCGCTCCATCACTGCAGTCGTGTGCCTTCTGCCCTCGGGAGCCGCTCTCGCCGGTTCAGGCCTCCATTGTGACAAAGTCCTACATAAAACCACTGGAACAGGCCAACGCGCTCACATCCAGAGGACGGCTTCTCTTTCTGCAGTGAATGCTTTTACACTCCTGTAAATCATGCTCGTGTGAAATAGTGGATTTCTGAAGCGTTAATCATGATTCTTTGTAGTTGAACTTCAGATCCAGATTATGTCTATCTGAACACTGGGCTGCCGTCTAAGTGTCTCAAACATGTACTTTTCAACTTGTAATAAATCTTTTGTATCGTTGAGACTGGTCACGTTCTTCAGAAGTCTCAGTTCCATCAGAGCTGAGCGCACATGGGGTCTGGAGGGTCTCCAGTAGAAAAACAAAACTAAATTGTAACTTTTCTTTTGTGCCTTAGAATTTTGACTTGGGGAAAAAAAGTTGTAACAACTCGCGCATGTGCAGATGTCACTGAGGGTCCCGTGTGTAATGGTAAAGGACAGGATTTAAGCACGTCACAGATATTTGCACAGCAGCCTGTAGGGGGCAGCAGTGCCCCCGGATGGCACATGCACTACTGGTTGAAGGTGGGTCATGTGACACGGCTCGGGATCACGTGACTGCTGGCTGTGCGACGCTGAGCTGCGCGATGCTGCTGGTTCTGTCCGAGCAGCACAAAGGACATCTGTCCTACCTGTCCTCCGTGGAGCCCGAGGGTGAGTCCCGACCGGTGGGAGCGGGGCCGGGGCGCCCACTTTTCCTCCTTTTCCTCCTTTTAGACTGGGTGATGGTGCTGGTCGCTCCTGGGGCCAGGGGCCAGCCCTGGTGCAAGCTCATGTACTCTGAGGGGGTCAGACAGTAAATAAAGTTCTGGTACGGGCGGACGCGGCAGCAGAACCGGATCGCCTCTGAAATGTAAAGACTCGTTTATGTTCAGGCTCCACGGGAGAGAAATGCGTTACGTTTTACGGGTCCTGTTTTCACACAGAAATAAGGCATTTTTTGTGCAAAAACGGAACATATTTGGCTCATTTAAGTCTGAAAAATGGACAGAGTTCTTGGTTCACTTTGTTCACATGAGATACAAAAAATGGACAGGGAGATTTTATTTAGTTTTTGAGTCATTTTTTTTGTGGAAAATTTGCCTTAAAATCAAATGTCCCCCTTCCCCTCTCTCCCGTTCTCTCTCCCCTTCCCTTTCCCTCCCCTCTCTTTCTTCCCTCCCCTCTCTCCCCTCTTCCTCCCTCTCTCCCCTCTTTCTCCCTCTCTCTCTCACCCCCTCTCCCGTTCTCTCTCTCCCTTCCCTCTTCCCCCCCTCTCCTCCCCTCTTCCTCCCTCTCTCTCTCCCCCTCTTTCTTCCCCCCCTCTCCCCCTCTCTCCCCTCTTCCTCCCTCTCTCCCCCCTCTCGCCGTTCTCTCTCCCCTCCCCTCCACCCCTCTTTCTTCTTCCCTCTCTCTCCTCTCTTCCTCCCTCTCTCCCCACTCCCCTCTCTCTCTCTCTCTCCCCTTCTCCCACTTCCCTTCTCTCTCTCTCCCCCTCCCCCTCTCCCCCTCTTTCTTTCCCCCCCTCTCCCCTCTCTCTCCCCTCTCCTCCCTCTCTCCTCTTCGCTCTCCTTTCCCCTCTCCCCTCTCTTTCTTCCCCCTCCCCCCTCCCTCTCTCTCTCTCCCCTCTCTCCCCCCTCAGTAGTGGCAGAGTTTGGACGTATTGCTGTGGACTTCCTGAGACGAGGGACCAGCCCTAAAATCTACGAGGCTGCAGCACGTAAGAGCGTCCTCCTGCTCCACAAACTATTGTCTTTAGCCTTATTTAAGTCTTTCGACTTGCTGTATTTAAAGTGCGTATGTCTGGTTAGAATACGTGTTTCACTAAAACATAGTTAACATTTAGATTGAAGACTACAAAAATGTTTAGGAATACATATGAATATTATGTTACTTCCTGGTTGGACATGAGCAGCAGACGTGACACGGGTAGAGGTCATTCCACAACTCGTTACCTAGCAACCAAACAGTTATGATTTTACTGTCTGCGCATCAGTGCTTATGTCTTTACAGTGTGTAGCAGCCAAAGTGTGTCTTATTTGTGATCCTCTGCAGTAATGTTGTTTTGTATGAACGTGTGTGTGTTCCTATTTAGTCCCAAAATGGCAAACCTAAGGTGTAAGCGTTGCATAGCTGTTTAATGAGTACATTCCTGTTTGTGACGCCTGTGTGGGTGCTGTGGGTGCTGCAGGGAAGCTGGGTGCGTCCGTGGAGCAGGTGCAGTGTGCTGTGGAGGGCCTCATGTTCCTGGTGCTGGAGAGCTGCAGACACACGGTCAGTCGGTGTCTGATTTCTTCACACAAACTTTAGATGTTTTATCTGTGCACCCAAAGTGGGACAAGCAAAGACCTGTTTTTTGGTCCGTTTGCTCTTGTATATAAACTCACCTGGAAACAAAAAAATGGTCCAGTTTGCAGCTAAAGATGTAGATTTATGTGGGACATACAGACATAAATGTCCAGGGCCACAGTGTAAGGAAACCCGAAGAGGATTTTTGCTACAAACCTGTAAATCCAGGTCATGTGTTGCTCAGTGGCCAATGGGATCATTTTGCTCCAAACCAGCATGTTTGTGCTCTGGTGCTCAGGGTCCTGGGCCGTGTAAATGAGGGGTCCACACAAACCACATGTGATCCTCTGAAGTCATGCCGCCTCCTGTGATCTGTGCTAGGAGCCTGTACTGACTTATGAAGGGCCGGTGTTGTGGATGGATCCCTCATTATCGTACAGGAGGGACCCTGGACACACCCTTCAAAGACCCCCATGATCATGAAAAGTACCACAGTTGTTTTTGATATTTTTTTATACTGAGCCTTTTAAAGTAGCACATTTGGACAACTTGTGCAAACGGATTCATTTATCTAATTCTTAGCCTGATTATTATATATATATATTTTTACGCTTTAACTTTAAATCTTTAATCTAGTTTACTCAAATATTAAAAAAGAGATCCAAAATCCCATAAATTATTTCTTTTGTATCAACCTGACTATCCCCATTTCAGATTTATTTGTTCCAAATATGTGTAATTTGGGAAATTCTTACACATCAAAGCCTAATTTATACTTTCCATTTTCGATCTGTATAAAAAGATACATCTGATGCTCTGAGAGTGCAGAGCGGGCCGCCTGGGGAGCGTGCAGCCGCCTGGGGAGCGTGCAGCCGCCTGGGGAGCGTGCAGCCGCCTGGGGAGCGTGCAGCCGCCTGGGGAGCGTGCGGAGCGAGCAGCTGCAAACAGTTCAATCTCATCTGGGGAAGCCCTTTCTGCGTAACAAGAAATCCTCCGTTTGTAGGAACATAAAGCAGATTCGTGTGAGCAGATTGTCACGCTACACGGCCAAGTGGACCAAAGTGAAATGAAAGCGGATTCTGGATTGATTTGAAAATGTCCTTTGTCTCTGTCCTTTGTCTCTGTCCTTTGTCTCTGTCCTTTGTCTCTGTCCTGTGTCTCTGTCCTGTGTCTCTGTCCTTTGTCTCTGTCCTTTGTCTCTGTCCTTTGTCTCTGTCCTTTGTCTCTGTCCTTTGTCTCTGTCCTTTGTCTCTGTCCTTTGTCTCTGTCCTGTGTGCAGCTGTCTGAGACTGACTTCATGGACTCTGTTTTGGTGCTGGGCTTCAGCCAAGAGCTCAACAACACACTGCTCCAGGTCTGTCCCACACACACACACACACACACACACACACACAGGTGTCCTCTCTCCCACTCACACACACACACACACAGACAGGTGTCCTCTGTCCCACACACACACACACACACACACTGGTGGCCTCTGTCCCTCACACACACACACACTGGTGGCCTCTGTCCCTCACACACACACACTGGTGTCCTCTGTCACTCACACACACACACACTGGTGGCCTCTGTCCGCACACACGCACACACACACACACACACTGGTGGCCTCTGTCCCACACACACACAGGTGTCCTCTGTCACTCGCGCACACACACACACACACACACTGGTGGCCTCTGTCCCTCACACACACACACACACACACACACTGGTGGCCTCTGTCCCACACACACACACACACACACACACTGGTGGCCTCTGTCCCACACACACACCACACACACACACACACTGGTGGCCTCTGTCCCTCACACACACACACACCACACACACACACTGGTGGCCTCTGTCCCTACACACACACACTGGTGGCCTCTGTCC